>DF242517.1:0-5000 GCA_000507305.1 Breviolum minutum Mf 1.05b.01
AGTTGCGAAGCTTCTTCATCAAACAGCTTCTCCTCTGACTCGGATGGCGCCAAGACCCGATCGGCTTGTGGATCCAATTCCTCAAGTCCTTTGGTGGGAGGCAAGGTCATCGGGTGTGAGCCACCGGCCCGATTGTTAGGCACCTTACTCTCCCCCGGTCCCGTGTTGACGACCACTTTGCTATGACTTGGTACACTTCTCATAAGTGCTGTCATCCCTAAAAGCGTTTCTTCCGACACATGGAATTATGAAAGGATTTCTCATTAGTTTCACCACCATTCACTTTTTGTTGGTGCCCAATTGCCCAATGCAAGAAATCAGGAGGCATCAGCCCAAAACGAGCTGGAGCGCAGCAATTCCGACCGGATGGGAGACCCGTGGGTGCATGGGAGTCGCTGAATGGGGGTACTGGTGGTCAACGTTAGATTGGACTTTTGCTGAACATTTTTGTTTGAACGGATGTCAGCAAAACGTCTAATTTCAAACATGCCATAACAATCCATAACCTGCCTAACATGTTCTAAACTTGCGATTTGATAAGCACCATTTGTTGAGTCTTCAGGTGATGAGATGATTTGTTGGCTCGGGTGTCTTTGTTTGGCACTTCCTGAAAGCTCATGATATTTCAATTTGGGCAATTGGACTTGTGTTGAGTTCCTCTTTCATTTCCTATATTTCCTCATGAATTCCCTCCAGTCTTTTTGGTCGACGTTTCCCCTTCAACTGAGACCTTTGTTGGTTCGAGAGAAGTACCGAAGCTCAGTGTATTCTTTCAGGTGTCTGGTGGAGCCCCTTGAAACTGAAAAACCGATTCCGGATGCATGCTGCATGGTTCATATGATGTCAAATTAATATGCAATTTCAGCATTTCTTTAAGATACTCTTATTAAAAACAATGACGTGTCCAATCTTGTCCATATTCACAAAGTAGTCTGAAGATATAAAGATATACAAAAGATGTTAGTTTTTAGAATCTTGGTAGTTTTATTCGTTTTCATTCCACCCCTGATGTGATTTTCCAGACAAGGCGCTGGTCCACTGACTATTTGAGCCGCCTCAGTGGGGGATCTCGGGGAAGTGAAGAAGCGAAGAAGGGAGGCCGAACCGAAACAGGATTTGGAGACATACTCTTCTTGCCTTCATTTGGCTTGGCAAATAGGTACATAAATATAATATATAGAAACAAATATACGTATAATATATATACATATGTATACATATTATATGTATATGTATGTGATATGATATCTACCCTTTGAGTGCTTTTGGAAGATACGATTCTCTTTGGTGATACCATGTTAGTTGAAGGGAGTGATGATTGATGCCATTTCCTTCCATGCCTTGGAGTTGGATCTCCTAAGGAATACGATGGGGTCATTTAGACGATGTATGTATACACATTATATATATATGCATTATATATATATGCATACTACATACATATATATATATATTTCATATAAATTATAGGATACAAGTCCAAGGATACAAGTCCGGGTTTCAGCTATTAGTTATCTATGGACAGCTTTTCAAAGCTGCTTGCTTCAGCCAGGAAGGCGCCTGCAGGTCAGGATGACTTTAGACGGCTCACTAGTCCTGAAGAGTACTTAAACACCTGCCAAATAAACCTAACAAAAGCATACAAAAGTGGGGGGAGTTATGGAAACCGTTTGATGTTTGCTGTCCCCAAGCGTGTCGCAGTACTCCCTCTCTCTCCGTCCAACATCTTCCAACAATCCATGGAAGTATAACAAAAGTGATTCCATTGAAGGACTATCAACAAGACAGCTATCGTTGGAAGTCCATGCCGGTAAAAAGTTAAAACCAAGGCTCAAGCCTTGATACCATCGACCCTGGCATGGAGAAATTGATGCGCGTGTGGCCACAGGAGATGAAATAAATGGTTCCAGGATTTGCATCAGATTGTGGTGTTTGTCAATTGTTGTGTCGTTTTTGTTGTGAGTCCGCTACCACAAACAAACTTTGTATAGTCTACAGTACTTTGTAGATCAAACAGGCTAATGAGCTTTCAAAGTTATACAGGTATATATATATATATATTATATATATATTATATATATTATATATATATGCTACTGTATTTCTGTTAGAATTTATACTACCTGATGGCGGGCAACGCTCAGGTTTTCTTGATACAAGATTGCACATGCTCAATTACGATGGGCAACCAACAATTCGACCAAGTGCGATTTACGTCAAGCCAGCAACAAAATTCAGAGAATTTGATGAAGAAGATGGCTTGAACTCCGTCGCGGGATCACTTAGATGCATCATGTACTGTATGTGTCTGCATGCATATTGTATTGTACTGTACACACACATGTCTTTATACATGTATGTATTGACACAGTGACAATGTACACATATTTACATACATGCAGATTGGTTGTGCTTGTCGTTGTCCCCATCAATCTGGTGCCCCCTTTGGCACGGTAGGACGTCTCTGAGCTTTTGCAGAGGTGAAGTATGACAGATCTGATGAACTTGAGAGGGAACCAATTGGAAGACCACTCGCCATTGGGGGTGGAGGTACCTAACCAAGATCTAACAAGTGTAGTTTAAATGTTTTAGAGAAAGGGTTATCGTGTTTGAAAATCGGCCCTGAAACTCTGAAAGGTTTCGTACCTGAGTTGCCAATTTGCAGACAGGAAGATTTTGTAAGATTTATGTTGAAATGGACTTCCATTGAATCATCTACGGGCGTGGTAGACTCATGTTTGATGGCATTGGAAATGACGTAGTCATTAAGAGGAAATGCATCTACAAATGGTTGATTTTCCATCCGGCCTTGTGAGTGATTAAATTAAGTGTACTCATCTTTGTGAAGGAGGTTCTTTGATTTGGTTGCTTGGCCAACAGATCAGCTACATGGATATGAGTTGAGGAGGCAAAAAAAGGAGTTCTTTCCTTTTTACAGAGAGCATTAAAAACATGTGTTTTTCTATGTTTATCTATTGTCAGGGCGATACTGAGATGCTCATGAAGGATTCCACTTACATCTAGAGCATCCACGCCAAGATACATCAACAAACATCGGCAACTATTGCTGCTAAAGAATGAACAAATTCTACTCAGGACAAATCCCTTGGGACGGAATCAACTCGATCCTTGTCCCAGCTTCGCCAACTTGATGCGGCCAGGCCTGTGGATTCGGCTCTTTACCCAACGGCGAAGGAGTGGGTTGAATCAGAATTGTGAAGGAACCCGGTAGGAAGCTGATTGTTTAGGGAGGCTCAAACACTATTAGAGCTTTAGTTCACATTCCTCAACCTTCCAGCGCACATGTTCTTGCAACATCGCGGAACCAAACGGTCCACTTATATATATATATAATTGATTTATAGATATTTATAGTACTCTACTTTGATGAGCCTAGGGATTCTTGATCGCATTTGATCACAATTTCTTCATCTCAACTTCAACTTTCTGTCGTCTTGCTACAGCTTGGATACAGGAGGTACCCATGACGGAACAACTGAAATTTCAGAGTGGTGCCTTTTCGATCCCTCATCCTGAGAAGGCGCTCGAACGTGGCCCATGCGGTATTATATATATATATGTGTCATCAAGATAGAACCAGAGTTGTTGTTTGTTTCTGACAGTCGTACTATTCACTACTTATGCTACAATATTTGCCAATATGATTTTTCACTTAGGTTTTGGAGATAAAGTTAGTTGAGCTACTTGTACTGATCATTTTGGATTCAAAAGGTGTTTGATGTGGCAGAGATAAATTTTTGCCTCTGCCCGTGTGCGAAGCTCTGCAACATCCGAAAGAATAAACATTTAGCCTTCCATAATTTTTGTCACACTTTTTCAAACATGTTTGTCAGGGTGGGAGACTCCAAAGGGAAGTACGTAAGAGGTAGCCGAGTTATGAAGTGAACCAGTTATGTGACCAGCCGTTAGATGATGCTTTGCTTGGTGCGAATCAACCAGAAATCAACGGCAAAGGCTACGCCTGGTGGAGCTGATAGCACCTTGGTAGCCTTGGTGAAGACTGGAGAATTGAGCCAAAGTTGTAAATTCAGATGTGATGTGAGATATCATATCATCTACTACTCTAAAATATCACACGTATAAAATTTGACTCCTGTATGCATGTATAGATGAAACATATATCAATATGATTCAATATATAAAGGCTTGGTGATATGGAACAAGCACTTCTGAAGTTGAAAGAATTTGATTTGGCAATGCCTCAACTTCGAGACATGTCCGCTACCATGTTTGTAATCTTTCGTGGAAGATCTTTGCTTCTGTTTGATCCTTTTTCACACACACACACAACAATTATGCAAATGCTGCGAGAACGATGCGTGCTGTCCATGCTTAGGCTATTTTGCTTCTGAGAATGGCCTCAGCTTGGGTGTTGGGGGCCCTGGATAACAGCATGTCTACTGTATTTGTCATTCATTTATTCATCTGAATCTTAAACAGTACTTATCACCATGATTGAAACTGTGAATAATTCTATACATTGTACAGTAAGATGATATACCGTATACCTTTATATACATAGAAACATACTAGACACAATACATTGCAGACCTGTTATTTTGTTTGCGAGCATTCGGCAAAAGCGTTCCACGTCGTTCCGACAATTAGTATTGAAATTGCAGCCCTGCGTTGAAGAAGTAAAGATATGGATACCATGTCACTTCGCATAGTCAGGTGACGATTAGTGATTAGTTCATTTCAGAACGGTGGAATCTACTCCGAGATCAACGAGAATTGTGGTATTCCAGTTGTGCTCTGCCATTGTAAATCTGATCTGATCTGATTTTAATTTCACTAATATGGGCTTATGTTTAGACTGCAATCCCCGTTCATATTGATGTTTCGACCGAGTTTTCAGAAGTATGCAATGAAGCAGACACAAAGGGTTTCATGACAAGTATTTCAACAATGTTGCACAAACAATGCCCGTGCACAATCCCCGGAAAGCACCACGTTTCCGATTGTGAGTACGCTCTAGC
>DF242517.1:10000-25000 GCA_000507305.1 Breviolum minutum Mf 1.05b.01
TGGTTTGAGGCATGCCTTGAAGGCTCTACAGAATGGATTCCAAAGTACGAAGTCTGCAGCCTTAGGAAGAAACTAATCGCGACAAATCGGCATTTGGTTGTTGTTCAAAATTGTGGGGTTAGCCTTTTATACTGAATGATGTTGAATGGTGGGGTTGGAACAGGTCAGGTGTATCTAACAGTTAACAGGGCCAAGCTTTGCACCTTTGGGACGGAAGCCAGTTCAATCCTTGACTTTGAAATTTCTCTGAAGATCTTGGAGGTGGAGATTTTGACCAATTTTTGGGCACTCAAAGCATTTTGTTGATAGCATGCTTCAGTCATGATCCGGGACATTTTCATTCATCTCCCACAATGGGGGTTACTGAAGTGCTGCAGTTGAAACTGGTTTGGGTACATCCTGCATACACTCAACTAGTCAACTAGTCACTATTATTTAGCCGGAATTCATGCAGTTTCACACACCTGCGTAGAACCTCATAGTTCATAGATAGTGATTGAAGCTCACAGAGAATACGAAAAGCGCATTGGAATATGATATATATGTCCTGTGGCCCCGCCGTTGGCATACACGTGCATGGTAGTCGCATAACGCAGTTTGGGTTCAAGCTTGTGGGGGCAGACCTTTGGGTTGCCCCTATAGGCTACGGTGGCAGCCTTTAAGGGCCACCAAAAGTTGAAGTGAATTTTGGTGTGACCCTCTTGGCTGCCAGTCCTCATGGAGGCAGTCAAGAGGTTAAAAGAAAAATTCTTGAAGGGTGGGGGCACCGTTGCGGACTTTGAAGCCATTGGGCGTGGCTTCCTGGAACTTGGAGACACTGAGCTCCAGGATGGCTCCACAAGGCCTACTGAGGCACGGAAGCTATCCAGGAAGTGTTTCCAAGGCGGTGCCCTCATCCAAATGAGCTGCTATGATGGCAGAGGCCGTCCTCAAGGTGACGCTGTGATCATCTTTGAACGGTGGGTGGATGAAGAGCAACTGCTTTTCAAGGCCAGCCACCTAGTGGCTTCAAATGAGTACTACGAGTGGTGGTCTGTGAACGAAGCTGATTTCTCCAAGCTGGTCTTCCACATCTGCGAGAAACCACGCCAGAGGTGCAAAGTGGTAGGAGCCGAAGATGAAGAGACAGTCCACATTACAAAGTGGCGCATGGCCAGCCCACAGACCTTAATTGGAAATGGGTTTGGGTCGACACCAGCTCTTAGCTACTTCGCGAATGCCCTTGACTATCACCTGGCGACAATGAGGAGAGCTGTTCCTGGTCCTGGCGTTGGAGAGGCCCCTGAACGTGGGGATGGTGGAGGCGAACCTGCAGCCCCTGTGGCCAGGCCTGCTGTGCAGACCACAGGATTGGATGGAGCAGCGGGTGGCTTGGACCGTGTGGACAGGGTAGCTGACGAGATGGTGGATGACCTTTTGGCCCTTGCTCAGGAGGCCAAAAAGGGACCTGGAGCTAAGAAGAAAGATCCTCGCAAGGATAGGTCCTCAGACAAGGGACTTGGCCGGCTATTAGCCGATCGTGCTGCCGCCCATGGAGATGAAGCCAGGGATCGACATAGTGATCGCCGAAAGAAGAGGAAGAAGGATGAGGATGATGAAGAACGTACCTCCAAAAGAAAGAGGTTGAAGCCTGAAGACTCTGACAGCGGAGATTCATCTGACTCAGAGGTGGATTTTCGCGTGGCCTCGTCCCGGGAGGTGGATCTGGTTCGACTTTCAAAGGAGAATCCAGGTTGCCTACTTCGGTCAGCCCTCAAAGAGATGAGCAGGTATCTCGCTGCTCGGGGCGAGGCGTCGAAAGAGGACATCGGGAGCGGAAGGGTTCTTTCATACCTCCATCAGATCCTCCTTCTCCAGTACCCCAAGGCCGGCATTCGTTCCCATCGAGAATTGGTGACGTTGGGGACAGCGCTGGACTACCTTTTGGAGGGCAAGTTGGGGTTGCTGGGCGACCTGCTGGCTCAACGCTTCAAGGCAATCGAGGCGAGCCTAGCAGCAGACGGCAACTGGGCCGTGGCTCGTCACCAGGAGCTTATTCCAGTGCAAGCGAGCCTTTCCACCAAGGCCGAACTTTCAGAGGCCGCGAAGGCCGAATTGAGGGCCCAGAAGTTGAAGGCCCAGCTGACCAGAGGCGGTCCCCACGGAGGCAAGGTCGGCTAGGAAACAGGCGGCGGGGGTCAAGCGACTCCCGTGACGCCAAGACCTCGAGGATGGCGAAAGAAAAGAAAAGACAGTCCCTGGCCGGATCGGGTGAAGTTCCATCCCAGCGTAAAAGGAGACGCAGAAGGCGGAGGACGGTCCAGCAGCGAAGTCTCCCAGACCAGTCGGAGGGAGACTCCTTCAGTGCCGGTCAGCGACGAGAAGAAGAAGGACCGAGAGAAGAAGGACAGCGATCGTCCTGTGAATCCGAAAGCCCCTTCAATTACAGTTGGGACACCGAAAGCCAAGGTGGGAGCGAGTCCGGAAAGGAGAGTCAAGTTGAAGCCGAGATCCCACAGATGATGATGGATAGCTTGGAGGAGTTCTATGAGTTTTGCAACAAGCAGGAGTTCTCGAACAAGTCACTTTCACAGCTAGCAGTCCTTTGGGTGCTAGTGGTGTTTCGTGCCCCAGGAGGTTTTGGGAAATTTGCTGAAGTTACTTTAGAAAATGCTGTTTCCAGTCAAGGAACAGGAGAGCCATGGCGTGATGTTCTCCCGCTTCCTGCACCTGATGGTGTCGCAAAAACCGTGAGTCATGTTCTTCAAGATGGTGGCTTTTCTTTCAAGAAGACTGGGATGACTGGTAATCAGGTTCAGTCTGAATATCGACGAGTGGGAGTTGACTGTTTGGTTTTCGTGATGATCACTGCCTTGAACTTCTTGTGGGGTGGTCTCAGGAAAGGTTCTAGGGTCCATTCAGGCCCATGGAGGACACATCATCATGTTGCCCTTGGCCACCTCACTGAGAGCGCAGCTTATGTGATCGATGGCAAGGACACCGGTGGAAAAGGTGTCCCAAGAACCCCACTTCATGACTGGTCGAAGAAGGTTTCAGATGCAAGGATTTCTTACCATGGTGAGATCCTCATGAAGGCTGAGGAGCTGGAGTTTGACAGGGTGCTCCCTAGTTTGCCCCCTGAAGGCTTTGGGGGCGTGGTGCCAATCCTGGATGTGGTTGAAGGCCGGGTGAAGGAGTTGCTGAGTGACCCCAGCCGTTGTGTTTTGCCTGAGAAGGAGTTGCCCCAAGTGATCCCTAGACCTCGGGTTTAGGGTGAAGCAAGGGGATTGGGAAAAGCTGTGTAAGGCTCTTTACGAGCGTGGCATCTTGGTACCAACCGAGGAAGTGATCAGCCTCAGAAAGGAGCCAGTTCGAAATGGGCTCTTTGGTGTTGAAAAGACGGGCAAGGACCTCCCTGATGGGCGGCCGGCTCAACGTCTGATCATGGATCTTCGTGGGTCCAACTCCATCATGCGAATCATTGAAGGAGACATCAAGACCCTGACTGGTGCATCAGCTTTTACTTCTATCCTGTTGGAGGACAACAAGGTGATCAGCATCAGCGGAGATGACTTGGTGAGCAGCTTTTATCTTTTCAAGTTGCCGCCTGCATGGTACCCGTACCTGGCTTTTGAACGAGGAGTACGCTGGAGGAGCCTGGGAGTTGACCGTGAGGGCACAACCTATATGGCATCGGCAGTTCTTCCTATGGGCTTTTGTTCCAGTGTTGGCATCATGCAACACATTCATCGGAGGTTGGCCTTGTGGCAATCTCCTGAAGGTGGAGGGCTGCCTCATGAGCTGGAGCTCAGGAAAGACAGAGCATGGCCAGATTTGGGCGAGGCTTGCCCGGTATGGGCCTTGTACTTGGATGACTCCACTATCCTTCGAAAGGTGGAAGAGAATGTGGCTGTGAGCCTGCAAGGAAAGCCTCAGAAAGAACAGGAGCGCATGCGACTTGCTTACCAGTTTTGGGGCATCCCCTTCAATGCCAAGAAAGCTATCGAGGAGGCCTCCACCGCAGAGAGGCTTGGTGCTTTTCTTGATGGTGATCGTGGCCGTGTTGGAGTGACGGTCCAAAGGTTGCTGGACAACATGAGTTTGGGACTTTGGCTTTTTCAGCAGGGCCGAGTCAGCCGGAAAGCACTTCAGGTCTTCGTGGGAAAGGAAGTCCACACCCTCCAATTTCGGAGACCTTTGTTCTCTGTCTATGACCATGTGTGGAAACTTATCTCAGGTGAAAGTGATCGGCCGCTCATGGATGAAAAGGCTATCAGTGAAGTGATCACCGCGTTGGGCCTTTTCCCATTGAGGTTCACAGATTGGAGGACACAGATGGATCCTTTTGTAATGGCCTCAGACGCTTCTGAGAAGGGAGGCGGTTTTGTTATGGCCCGTCGTCTCAGCGAAAAAGGCCTTGAGGCTTTGAAAGAAGCTGAGAGATCTCGAGAGGAAGACCGGACGGGGATCTTGGTCATTGATATGTTTTCAGGAATTGGTGGCTTGCTGCGGGCCCTTGAGCGGCAGCACGTCAAATGGGAACACCATGTTGTCATTGAGAGTGACAAAAACTGTCGGCGGTGTATTCGTCGAACGTGGCCTGGGGGATCAGAGTATACTGATATCCTGAAAGTCCAGAAAGAGGACTTGGTCAGGGAGTTCAAGAAGGTTGATAACCTGGAGCTGGTGATTGCAGGTGGTGGCAGCCCCTGTCAAGGCCTCTCGCTCCTCTCAAGTGAAAGGAGTCATTTTCGAGATGAACGGTCCGCTTTGTTCTTTGCGATGGCAGACCTTTTGGATGCCATCCGGGACCTTTGCAAGGAGTACAAGGTGAAGTTGCTTGGGCTGTTGGAGAATGTTGTCATGGATGAAGCTGATCGTAATGACATCTCTTATCGTCTTGGCTGGATGCCCAACCTTGCAGAAAGTGGAGATGTGAGCACAGCACGAAGGCCTCGGCTCTATTGGTTGAACAGAGATGTCCCTGAGATGCCGTGGATCTGTGCTGAGCGAGGTGAAGTTGTTACTCGTTTGGTGATGAGTGGACAGCCCGAGCCAGATGAGTTGTGGCTCCCTGAGGGCTATACCTGGAGCAACAACAACAGAAGGAGAAGGCTGCCAACCTTCACTCGGCCCATCAAAAGGAGGCAGCCTCCCCCTCAACCGGCAGGCCTCAAAGGCTGTCCGAGGTTGGCCCAGGATAGGTGGAAGCGTGACAGCTATCGCTTTCCCCCGTATGTCTACAAAGATGAAAACCTTCTGCAGGACTCAGAGGGGAACTGGCAGAAAGTTCCAGCAGAGAGTCGAGAGCTCTTGATGGGGGTTCAAGAGACATCATACTCTGAAGTTGGATCGAGTCCTTTTCAAGGACACCGCTTGGCATGAGAGTGAGGACATCCGACAGGCGGCTTTGGGTAACTCATTCCACACCACAACCGTGGCGCTGATCCTAGGAGCAGTCCTTGAGAAAATGGGATTTCTGAAAGCCAGTCTGAGCCCAGACCAGTTGGTGGGACAGCTGGTGGTGGAGGATTTTGAAAGCCTCCTTCCTGAAGTGGATTCAGATGCCTCTTCAGATGCGAGTGCGGTGGCGCCCTCAGAAGGGGCGTTGGAAGATGACGACTTCCTGAACCAGCTGGAAGTCACACAGAAGGATGTGGATGAAGCTGAAGTCCACAAAGGTTTAATGTCAAAAATGGTTCACATCTTTCTTCGAAGAGTAGAACATCGTGGCTCTGACATTCGTGTGGACACTGGAGATTTGTTCAGGGCCGATGCATACCCTCGGTGCGCCATAGACCCGTTGAAATGGGAATGGCAGGGCTTTTAGATGGAAAAGGTCGGAGCACATCAATTTGTTGGAGCTCCGTGCAGCGTTGCATGCAGTGCAGTGGAGGTGCCGTAGAGCAGCCTACCGGGATTTTCGCACTATGCTGTTGATTGACAATCAGGCCATTTTGGCTGTCATTGCAAAGGGTCGCAGTTCTTCAAAGATGGTCAACAATCTCCTCAGGCGCTTGGCAGCACTTTGCTGCACCTTAAACATCTACCTGCTGGTCTGCTGGGTTGACACGGTGGACAACCCTGCAGATGAAGCTTCCCGACTTTTTGATGACGATCGGTAAAATCACAAAAGCGCAGCGTCGTGAGGAGAGAAAGCATTTAGGAACTTTAGAAGAACTGTTGGTAAAGAAAGGGACCCTAGAAAAGTATCACTCCCACTTCAATAGGTTTTGTGAGTGGGCCGAATTCAATCAGATTTCGCTTTTACATTACTATGATTTTGACAGCGCCGCCTCTTTGTACCTTGAAGGCCTTTGGGCTGATGGGTTTGGCCGCGCTGAGGGCTCGTATTTGTTGGCAGCTCTTCAACACATGCTGCCTATGCTGAAACATCAGCTTAACCTCTCTTGGAGGTTGATGAAGACTTGGAGCAAAAATGAGTTGCCAACTCGGGCCGTGCCTCTTGATGCTCCTACAGTCTTGAGCTTTGCTGGTTTGTTTTGGGTTTGGAATGAATTTGAGTTATCAGCAGGTTTGCTGGTGGCCTTTGACTTCNCCCACGTCCCGTAACACCAGACCTCTGGTAGGTGTTAGGGCTTTCTGACTTTGTTAGTTGGAGGAGGTCTTTTGAGGTGGTGAAACGCACCTACCTTTCAGACAACCCTGCTGGAAGCAGCAAAAAAAAAAGTTAGCGTGCGGCAATGCTTAGTGTATATATATATATATCATATCCTTTGCAGCGTGGAACATTTTTTAAACTGTTAGTTAGACCAAATAGACTCTTATACGACAGCTCAAACAGGAACCAAAACGGACTGCTTTCACCGGCTTTTACGTGAATGAACTCAACGGACCAGTCAAAGGTCGTTCGGCTCTTCAACGGCTTTGGTGGCTGCATTGAACAGGTGCGAATGGATTGGATATATATATATATATAATATAATATATTATATATAGATACATATTTTCTGGATCTTCTGGGATAGGAAAGTTATAAATGCAAGGTTGGGTCAGACAGATACGTTTTGAGTCGCTATGGATCTATATGATATAGTAACATAGTAACTACATGTATTTATTGTCTAAAATATCCAAAAGGTATCAAAGTATGTAATTAGAGTAATTCATACCATTAATGCGCAACTATAGACACATATAGAAACCATGTGCATGTGCATCCACGCTGTTGACGGGTGATATCAGCTTTGATTGATGTTCTTGCAGCTTTAGGCATGCCTGTGGATGGAAATGTCATTCATCGGATCCTACAAGATTTCGGGAAATCCTGTACATGGTTTTGAAGATTTGTTTCCACAGACTCAAAACCAATTGGAACCAAAGAAATGATAGTCCAAGACTTGTTTCATCATATTTATTCAGAAACAGTAATAGTTTTGAGTTCTGTTTAGTTCTGAGATACAGCTAAGGATTGGTATATCTACAAGCATGGTTAGTCTTTTGTTTGCAGTGCAATGTGTTGCTCAGGCTCATCTGATCTCATTTCAATTTAATTCCTTGAGTCGGTCCAGGTCTGGTCGTTTGGGTGTGGCGAATCTTGGTGACTCAGTAGAGCTGGCAAGTTTTTTGGCGGGGATGGAGTTGATGATAGGTGGTACAGTGGTAGAGGGTATATCATACGGATAATTCTCGTGATGAGAATCATTTTATGCTTAGAATCATGATCATCGTTGCTCGTGCCATCATGATGATGATCATGGTGGCACTGATGATGACAGATGATGGTGATGGTGATGGTGATGGTGATGGTGATGATGATGATGATGATGATGATGATGATGATGATGGATGACGGATGACGGATGACCGATGATGCAGGATGCAGGATGCAGGATGCAGGATGCAGGATGATGGATGATGGATGACGGATGACCGATGATGCAGGATGCAGGATGCAGGATGATGGATGACGGATGACCGATGATGCAGGATGCAGGATGCAGGATGCAGGATGCATGATGGGTGATTAGTGATTGATGATTGACGATTGAAGATTGGATGATTGATGATTGACGATTGACGATTGACGATTGATCATTGATCATGATGATGATGATGATGATGATGATGATCCCCATCATTATCATCATGAATGCTGTCGCGGCGGTTACTGTATCATCCTTATCATCGTTGCCATTCAAGATTCGAAATGGTATAGCTGAATGACACCCCCAAAAGTCTGCCACAACACAAGCCTTGAACTTCCGTCCGGTTTGGCGGCACTTTCAGTTTGCTCCGGAGGTCATATATGATATTGCTAGCAGGTTACAAAGTCCTTGGTCATAGCTGCAGGCACCATGCCATGACAATATATCAACATGTATCAATGTATCATGAGGATCCATAGTGCCTGGATAAACCTGAAAGTATTTAATTTATTTGTAAGATTTTGTAAGTATTCTATATTCTATTCTATAAGGATACTATAAGGATCTATACATCTATAAGGTATATATTAATGTGTTTGACTCATCACTCCAGGCCCAAGAGGCAGCTCCGGAACTCCGGAACCCCAACAGCTCCCCGGCCAGGCACTCCTTCTCTTGCGCCGCAAGGAGGCGACCTGCGTCGGTTGGTACAGGTCCCATAAACATAGGAACCCTATGAGTACCCTATGGCACCCTTAAAACCCAAGACATGGAGGTAACTTGGCACGAACTATCACGAACCATTCCCCCACATTCTGGAATATGCAACATCTTCACAGCGATTCAGCATCAAGAAAAGCCACCAGTTGCAATAATATGATATAATATGTATATATATATATATATTTANCAATAATATGATATAATATGTATATATATATATATATTTAATCATAGAGATGAATTCCTTACTTGTACTCCATCTTGAATTCCTACAGGTTGACGTGACAAGGGGCTTCCGTTGCCTTTCACGTACTCGCGAGCAGCAGCATGCTTTCAATTGTCCGTGCGCCGGCCTGTGAATGCCTGTGATTCCATATCGTGACGCCGTAGGGTTTGCACGATTTTCAGATCTGATTTTCTGTCGCATTTCAAGCAGCTGAGCTCATGGCTACTTCCCAGTTGGCAGAGCTGATTTGAGAGTCTCTCGGACCCTGGAGATGGATCCAAACTTTTCTTCCGTCCAAAAAATCAGTTTCTATATAGTCAGTTACTTTCTCCCCAACCTGGCTTGCTCTAGGCCTTTAGGCACACACACACACACATGTGCACATTCGCACACATATCATCCACTGTTGCAGGTACCAACTTTCGCTTTTGCCAAAACCTGCAGATTTTCCCGCATTGTTGGAGCAGGGGAAGGCCTTTTCGAATACGGGAATCGGTGGGGTACTGGAGCGGTTTCCCAGACTATGAGATTCAGACTTAGCTTATGACTCATGACAGTTGAATCCCAACTGAGTGAGTTTGGTTCAAGAAGGCACAAATGCAGCGAATGTTTTGCAGATTTCGAATGGCAAGGTACAGCAAGTGTTGAACCACACCCCATTGAATCCTACGTCATTCCCAGCCTACTGTACTGTCAGTAGGCATGCTCACGCATAAAATGGACAAAACATGCATTTGCAGAGAGTATTTTTGTTCGCCCTCGAAAAAGATATTATTTTGAAACACTTCCAACCTAAAACAGGTTGTGCTTTCATGCTATCAACCTTCGCCAAAATTGTTGGAAGTTGTGAGTTTGTGTTACAAGTAAGGTAAAAGGCGCTGCTTTTGCATCATTTTCGGGGTCAGGAGAAGCTTGTTCGAGCCATTGAGCGTCGCCCGAATTCAAAAACGGATTGCCCATACGTCTCTCGTCTTGATCTCGCCGAGTTGGGTGAAACATTATCGTTGATGAGGGAGCAGTGTCTAAACCATCCACGTGCAGTGGAACAGGGTATCCATCCAACAAATGCATAGATGAAACACATTCTGGATGAGCCTGGATATTTCTCACGGATTCTTGACAGCGATTCGATGTGACGAGGGTTCTGAGCTTCAGTGTTGGATTCTTTTTTACTTGGAGTGATTCAATTTCATGTTATATTTTCTTCCTTCTATTTCCTGCAGATTTTCCGTTTTGAGATGAAACCATACTTGTATCATCCATCGAAAAATGGGGGGAAGATCCAGCGTCGAAAAATGGAGTCATCACGGGAAAACTCATCCGACGAAGTGGAATGCTTCGCGTGGCAGCTAAGGATGCTGACCTTTTTGACTTCCAGGTTCAGGAGGGAGATCTTTTGGTCCTTGGTCGGGTACCCCAATCATACAAAAGGACGCCTTGTGGATGGCCAGGGGAGAAATATGTTGCCATACAAGAAAGTTTGTCGATGTTGAATGTTAACATTGCGCAGTTTTTAACTATTTTTACATGACGTTCACAAAAGGCATCAAAATACCGCACAAGCAGCTTGTTCTGTTTTCAAAACATGGACAGATTACAGTAGCAAGATAGTAAGTTTCCTTGGCATTTTGTGCCATTGCCGTGTTTAAGACTTCTCCCGAATATGGTGCCCCCGGAACTCCAAGGAACAGACGGAGTGTTTGACAATCTCTACGTCGAGGAGGTGCCTAGACAGCTAGCAGCTAGCTGCGAAATGTACCTAAGATACAGCGTTATCATCGTTGCTTGCATAAATGGGTGGTTTTCATATGTTTTTGTATGTTTTTATGTCATTTTATCGTACCTACCACGAAAGATGTGGATTTTACAGACAGCGGAAAGGTACTCCGAACTCCTTTTTGGGGTCAAGGCATTGCTTTCAGAAAACTGAGCCAGCTGATCACAAGGGTGTAAATCGATTTGAGTTGCATCTATGTTTGACAGGCATTTGGTTGCTTGCTTTGGATATGCGTAAGCTGCCAGTAAGCTGCAAGTATTTTCACAAAGGTATACTATATGTGTATTATATGTGTATATTGTCCAACAGTATAGATTGACATCACCGTGTTTGCTTTCATCGACAAATTGTCATCTATTTATCAGTATATCATTTCATGTATTTATATATACACTATATCATATACAGTATTATATATATGATACGTACAGCAACGTCATGGGAGGCTTGTTAAAAGCTGACAGGTGTGTGAACTGGCTGGTGCAGCAGTGGGACCACTTGAGGCTGATGCGAGCCAGGGATCCTTAGGGCCGGATGGATCCATATTGGATCTCCAGATTCTCCTCGAGAGTTTATCGGTATATATATATAATATATGTATGATAATTATATTATATATATTATATTACTTTATATTACAGTGTATTGTTTTATATTATAGTAAATTACATTATAATATTTGTATATATATATATATCTAGCTACATCATCATCATCATCATCATCATCATCATCATCATCATCATCATCATCATCGTCATCATCAATATCATTACTTTTCATATAATCCCGTAAGGCTATCCCAGTGTAGGTATATTTGTCCTACCTTGACTGGATCAGTCGTATGAATTGAGTCCCCATTTAGTTCCCTTGGTCGCTTCCTAAACGATCGGCCCAGGTCACATTACTGAAGCTGTGGGGATCCAAGAGAAGGAGAATGGTGAGTTGTGTTGACGAAGCATAATGAGTACGAGAAATTCAGTAGTTCATGATAGTGAGGATAGTACTACTGCTAGTAATGATGGTGGTGGTGATGATTGTAATGTATCTATATATTTCAGATCTCTGCTGGTCTTCAGGGTGTCAAGTATGTGCATCATTTTGGAGCAGCAATCCAGCTGATCCTGAAAGCAGATTCGAGGGGCAAAACATGCGTCGAGTTGGAGTTTTGGAGCTTGACCAAGGCTCAAATTGCCCAAGCCATTGCCAAGGTTGGAGGGGGATTGAGTTCAGATTGGGGCGTATTTTAACAAAACACGATGAAAGACGCACGAGGACACTTCCCTAATAGTGATGGTTTCACTGATCTTGTTTGCTTGATCCAATGCAATTAGTGAATATCTCATTTGAAGTTTGTGAAATAGTTGTTAGTCATCCATATCATATAAAATGGGAAGCAATGTGAAACATATTCCCACAGATCATGGATGATCACATACCATAATAATTAGACCTTTCCCGCAGTCAAGAATGACACCTTAGGGTGTCACAGTGGTTCGCTGGTGACGCTTCACCTTCGTGGACTAAACCATTGGCATTTTAAAGTTTCAGCTCGTAACATCTCAGAATTCCTGTTTTTTTTGAAAAGAGGCCGATTTCTGGCTAAAGGTGGTCCTGACACGGATGTGATTCACAAGCATTGATCCCATGCAGCATCATCAGATTCTTCCATGTCTTTGATTTGTTTCTTTTTGTTTCCAGCTCCTGGTTGAACAAATCAATCAATCTGATCACCATGTCATTTGGGCGAACGGTTTCAGCCACCACTCCGAATATATACAAAAGAATAGACTAGACCTTGTCTCATGTTGGTTTCATTCAGATTGAGATGTCAACCATCCAAGGAATTTCTGTTATACGTATATGTATTTGTGTTTATATATATATATAGCATTGTATTCTTAGTATGATGCAATCAGAGCATGTTAGGCCGTAGTATCTCAGTATCGCCATACTTTTTCGTGGCAGCAGAAATCATTTTGGTTTGTTTCGGCTATGTGACATAGGCCATGGGTGAAATCCTTTCAGGATGGGTGTCAAAAAGAGCTCAGAGACAGAAGCAACCTGCTGGACAAAGCAACGAGATGCAACGAGTCTCATCATCCTGCAGTTTGGAGGATTGACCTCGGAGACGATTTTCAACAGCACAAACCGTTGGCGTCAAAACAGGATCCCGTTTTGGCAGAAAGATCGTTGGCGGAAAACAGGTTCTTTGGAACCTCGTTTGACCTTGATGTGGTACTTTTATTTTTTCAATCATGGTTTAAGTAAGGTAAGACTTCTTATTATATGACTCATCTATGATCATTTCTGGAAACGATTCCAAACATGAAATGCACTTATTCTTATTCCAAGGATTTTTTGATCTACGTTTTTGAACGGGCATTGAAGGGCATCATCAAGCCTTATCCAGCTTGCCAGGCCGCTTTCCACCGCTCTCTCGACAGGGTCGCAAGGTGGGGCCATGAGGTAGTCAAGTTTGGACGAGGGCCGTTGAATTGATGTGACTTACGATGGTGTTACTGTATTTCATTACAATCACACGACATATTCTTATGTGCATATCATTGCATAACGGTAATCTGATGTGTGTCTGATCTTTGTGGAATATGATGATTTGTCAAGTGTGTATGGTTGTATGGTGCGCATTTTCCTACATATGTCCAGCTGAAGCATGATCCGTCTAAGGAGCCCCTTCAGCGACCACGCAAAGCAGGCAAGCACGGAGGGTGGAAGAACCCCCACATGGTAAGGCATCCTCGAAATCTCATGTGGAGATTCAACATGCTTTGGATGAGGATGGAAAAGGTAGGAAAGTGATTTTTGAAACGCATAAGATTTGATTCATGAGAATATGTAATATCGATACGTATATATATATGTGTATATATATATACATATATTATATAAATATACGCAGACATGGAATCTCCTCCGGGCTTGAAGCACTGTCGGAGATCGATAATTCAAGGACATGGTATCTAGCAAGAACATGCAAGTCCTGGTCTTGGGAATTTGTGGAGACCCCAATTGATGTGTAGATAATACATTAAGCTGTAAGCATTTTGGGCATTTGGTGTAAGCTACTGTAGGACAGAATCAGTGAACCGTCCTGCACCAGTTTCACCAGTGTAGTGTGGACCCTTTCTTCCTTCACTGCGACTGTTGACAGACTGATTATAATTGATCTATACTGTACTGTTCATATTGTCTTTCTCTGATTGGGGTTGAAATCGCAGGTGGAAAGTGGAAGCGGGCACTCTTGACTTTGGTGCAGTGTAGAATGCTGGGGGGTGTACTTCTCAATTTGTAGATTGTTACCTGCTGGTGTACTAGCCAACCAAATCTGGAGTGTAAAAAGGTTGTATTCGTATTATCCACGAGTGGGAGCAAAGATTGGCCACCCGTCAGGCTGGCCTGTACCATACAGGCGGCAAGATGGACGATATCACTTGTGTCTCTTGGTCGTTGGTTGGTGGATAGTTGGTGATATGAAATCTGCCATCTCGAATGTAAGGGTACGTTAATGTGAGTGACAAAAACCATGTGCACTTGCTGCATGACGATAAAGGTGCATCTTCAACCCCCAGAAGGGTTCATTGTTGAATGTAGGTTGAATGAAAAATAATGAAAAATAGATAACTGCAGGTCTTTTGTAGACACGGACATTGAAACGAAGACACTTCAAATGTTGGTGCCCTTGCACCAAAACAATACTACTAGTAGGTGTTTAGCACGGAGCACAGTGTGTTTTGAGATAGTTACCCTCAATGACTCTCCAGCAATGAGACCTCTTCGGCCGAAACGGGTACTTTACAATCGTACATATGGTAGTTATTTTTTCGCCCCCGTGTTCGATATGCAAAAGGGTATCTCGATGCAGTACCAGAACATAATACTTGAAGACTGTGGTGACGCACACACACGCACACATACACCCTTCACAACAAAGAAAGATGACTCTTAGGATGGATTTCCACCCCATTCCAACTTCAACATGGCTTCTTTCTCACTCAGATTGCTTGCCCCAACGCCAACGCCCTACTTTTCGTGTTGTCATTCCCAAGAACTTCCATGATCTTCAGCATTACTTTAGCTGCTAGCACAATGTTGCCATGATATATTTCTAGATTCTATATACATCTGATTTGGGTCCTTTTTTCCGACCTACTCCTGAATGAAAAGATGTAAACAGGTAAAAATAGAAGCACCCGAACCCCAAGGTGTGTGCATGGATTCTGGCAGAGACCGATGCCGATATGCAAGTTTGAAGCATCCAAGTTTGGGTGCTCAGAGGACGTGAGCCTGGTGATATGGATTGATAGGGGCCCCAACTCTCCGACAGGACGTTTGCTGACAAGAAGTGCTGAGGTAAACGTCATGAAAGGTTATAATAAGATGTTATA
>DF242517.1:30000-36953 GCA_000507305.1 Breviolum minutum Mf 1.05b.01
GAAGTCTCGTAGGCTTTTGGTTGTAGTTGGTAACTCTATACCACGTCGCGAATGACGCTTTAAGATTGTACTTTTAGTTTACCCTTTGATGGTGCGGCTTCCTTGGTGAGGTCAGGTTGCTTGAAAGCACGCCTCTCATTTTTCCAAACTTCTGAGGGTTTCCGCATGGGGACGTGGCGTACATTCAAGCTACCTGACTGGTCCAGAGTCTGATCAATTCCGTGTACCTGCTACTTCAAGGACATGACGCTGGTGATGTTCGAACATTGGTCTTCAGAGTTGTCTTTTCATGTCTTTTCTTTTTTGTCAAGCTGCCGGCGCCACCTCAGTCGGAATTTTGAGTTAAGATATGGCTGTTGACCATTGGGGTCCACAAGATAAGAAGAAATCTAGAGAATTATCCTCAAAATGATTGCATATATAATATCTAAATACAATGTATATCATGAAGTCGCATGATGTAATGATTTACAAATCCTGATGCTTTTTGACGTCTCCCGTGCCCTTGCATGACTCAAATTTTGGTACATGTATACCGTGATTTGCACGTCAGTTTCAGGTGACTTACCGCACATATGCGTTGTATTGTAGTTGTAGCACTGCAACCCCCCTAGTTTTGCAGACAAATACCATATAATAGTTTGCAGATACCATAGTTCAGGGTTTCAAAACGGTACCAAGTGCTGCATGGGTTTTAGTACCAACTCGATAACTCTATATAATACACTTTATTACCCAATATGAATACGTTTTGTTGCCAACATCCTCAAGTTAAAACCGTAAACCTCAAAAGCAATAGTGTCCACAAGAAAAAACGATACCCCCAGCTTAATGACCTTTCCTTTTACCTGTAAGAAGTTTTGCGCTGGTGCTCAAATGTTGCCTTTTTCTAAAAAGTGCGAATCAAGGAACTACCACAAACCAAAGTATCAGAAATGCTCCTTTTGGACATCTTTTTCCTCTTCAATGCTATGCCAACTGTGGACATGTAAATGTAAGTTAAGTAAACATTCCAGTCCCATTCGGCCCTACTTACGCTGCTTGGTTTTTCATGGTTTGGAGAATGCAACCCGAAGTGAGTATCATTTTCCCGGTGAGTCAAGCCAGAATTGTAGAAAACCAGTTTTATGAGGGAAGCTGCGTGGGGCTGGAAAATTTGCGTTTGCTTGCGACATGCAGTTCGGGTCAATATGAACGGATCTAGTTTAAGTTTTTTGAATTGCCTCGGTCATTCCCGCATTAATAAATAAGTGTTTGTTTTGCATTTTCTCAAGATTGCCCAATCCGACACCTCTGTGCTTGCATGTTCAAGTTCTTTTCTGGACTTTGTTGGCAATCT
The DNA here is from genome assembly GCA_000507305.1 of Breviolum minutum Mf 1.05b.01. Classification (NCBI taxonomy): domain Eukaryota; class Dinophyceae; order Suessiales; family Symbiodiniaceae; genus Breviolum; species Breviolum minutum. The sequence continues at coordinate 31,340 of DF242517.1, forward strand.
GAAATGGATCCAATTGATTGAATTTGCCATCACTGGGAATTTGTGGTAAGACTCAACAGCGCATCCCGACCCATCCAAGGCTAGATTTGCTCCAAACATATTTGATCAAGAAGCCCGACCAGTTTTTGGCACTGTTTCCTGCAGAAGACACCGGCGCCGAAGGCGAAGACACAAAATTCCGCACGGAAGATGTTAACCTTGAAGATATTTGATGATATGTGGATGAATTGTGATGACGGGATATGCGACCTCACGAAACACAATGTGACAAAGCCATGCTACATTATTTGTTCAGGTCTTTTCAATACTCATGGTTCAGAGGAAGGGATGTATTTCTGTTCCTACTCCATGAAGCTGGTGCAGAAACTGAGAGCACATATCATCGGTCCCACGTGGATATTTGAGCGCACATCTGACACCCATGTGTCCGGCTGAATGGCCATGTCCGGCTGAATGGCCAAGTATACACCCTGGAAGATTAACATGGAACCTACACATCACTCATTTAGAATCTTAGAACGGAAAATGATCTTCCAAACCTCCATGATTATGTTCCATGACAATCTTCCGGGGTGTAGTCACTGTCTCTCGAGCTAGTTGCTCACAAATGCCAACTTAACTTACAAGGATCTCAGAAACTATTGAGATTGCTGAGGTACCGGCTGAACTTCCTTCTTGAGATGAACAAGAACATACTGTAACAACTATAAACAGCTTTAGGTTCAATTCAGCGATTTTTAGCATGTTTCAAACATTGCATTTGAGTCATGACTATTCGAAAAGCGAACCAAATCTGATTTGTCAGGAGCTGAAGATAAGTGTAGATGGCAAGACCCCATGTCAGAGACCTGGATCAGTCAATCAGAAACCACGTGAGAATCCCAAACTCCTGGAACCCGAACCTGGAACATCCCAGTAGGTGTTTATTTATATCTACATCTAAATTATATAGATATTTATTATGCATTTATTGATGTAGCATACCAATCGGAATCGGATTCAAATGGTGGTTTTAATTGGATTATTTCCAGATCACAGATCTGTTTACGACAACTAAATTTGCATAGTCATTTTAAAGGTTGTTTTGATTTCTGAGAGGTCATTAATTCCGTTCTCTGAGAGCATTTGAGAACTGCTCGGGAGTGAAATCACTTTGCGACTCATTTTTTTGACTCAGTCTGATTGCTGACTATGCTGCACCCACTTTTTTTAACTGAAGTTCCACGACTCGCAGTAGTGGCTGGAACGGTGGGTGTCACAATCCCCGGCCAACGAAGCATCGTTTTTTGTTGAATGACCAACGTTCTGGAGGGAACTTCTTATCAAGCTGCGTAGTCTGGTGACCTGATATTTCACAGTACCTGTACTTATGAGGAGGGACTTGCGGATGCAACGTAGGTTGTTGTATGTTTCTGTTGCGTTGGCTGAGTTGCGTAAGCAGCTGCAGACCGCGGAGGCCGTTATGTAGTAGGCATGTTGCCTGTGTAGTCCGTTGGGCCGTTATGTAGTAGGCACGTTGCCAGTGTATACGACGAGAGATTTGGGCGAAAAAACATGCAAAACTGAAGGCCGGGATTGAAGTGGACGGCTTCTGAAACAGGCGGTGATTGATTTTTTACCAAATCCTTGGGGAGATGATGCAGACTTGCATACGTTTCAGGGTGGCGAACCAGCACGAACCTAAAACTTAATAGTTTTTTGAGTCTTATGATATTTTGATATTTGATGGTATTTATATTCACATATTTTCACATCTTTGTTTGGATCATCTCTCCACGCATTACAAACTGCTAAGTAGCTGCAACCGCTTCAAACATCAACACTTCAGCAGCTCGTCAGCTTGGAAGCAACGATGTTCTTGAAGGCTTATTATTGATGTTTATTGTACTGTATATATCACTAGTTGAATGCATATTATATCTAATTATCTATTTAAGCATCTAAAGATATCATCATACGACCTTGGAATATTCCCCTTTAAAATGCACGTATCTAGGTACTTGTGCCCAGACTATCCGTTTTGTTATGATTTGTTTTTTGCCCATCAGGGCTACTTTTCGACATCTTGAAGTTGTGTCATACAATATTTATAGCTCTAAGATCTGTACATATATATATATATATATATGTTTACTATGTTGCCGGCCTCCGTGATTCAGCTCTCTTTTGTCAGCTAGAGGAACCACCAGATAATTTGGCGTAATGATGATGGATTCGAAGATAAGTTGAAATGTGCGACCTGCGAAATTGACTCTTCATGACTGGCCTATCCTTTTTTGAAATTTTGCTGTGGGAATTGCTATACTCACAATCCGCGGTGTTTTGAATACCAGTCTTTGAAACTCGCCTTCAATTCCGGCAACGTAGTGATGAATCATGAGATGCTGATAGATATTACAATTTGTTAAGAAATGACCCTCTTCGGAACTTGCGAGCGGTGCCTTAGATGATTAGGGTGGACCGGCGTGTGTGCCTTTGCTCAAACCAAGTTGCTTCTGAAATGATCCAGCATCCAGGACGAGAGACAGTGATTACTTGGAATTTCATGAAGCATCCTGGGTTTTTGAAGTGTGGTCAACATAGCATTCACTAGGACTAACAACTTGGGCAATCTGATCCATCTCAGATTCGCTTTGCCTTGGAATTCAGATGACCCCTTTCAAGCACACATTAATTGAATTATTTCGGGACATTTTCATGGACATGAAGGCTTCTTCACCGCCCTTTAAATGTCAGAGTCATAGTCTCCAGTTCAGCATCCCGACAAGAAGCTTGGCGCTTGCCACGGGGAGGCTTCACAAACACGAAGGGTTGCCAGAAGTGATTTATGGAGAGTTGCAGCAGTTGTTGAATTTCAGTCATCTGAAATGTGGCATGTTTTTTTGACAGCTTTTGCGCAGGGTCCATGCTCAATACTATCAACAAGGAAAGAAATCGTTCATTTTGAGTTAGATGTATTCAATATTCTATTTGACGCAAACCATTGAGCTTTGGCTGTGGCTTGAGCTTTGGCTGTGGCTACATGACTGTGAGTGAAAGTGAACTGCATCGTCATATGGTACGATTGTTGCTGACAAGAAAGTTGATAGGGCAGCGCAGCCTTTTTGCATGCCAAACAGCACCCATGATCTTCCACCTGTATGTCAGTATATAAGTATGAGTGTGAAATGTGTTTGAATTATGGACAAATCATGTAGTGTTTTGCGGGAGGAATTCTCCATGACTTAGTATTTGTACCGCATCGCATGATCTACTTGAGAAGTTGGCAAAAAAAAGATATGCACTCGTACTGTGTATATATCTATACATCATAGTATATGCATATATATATACACACTACTGCATATATCCACACATGTTTTCAGATACACCGATCATGTACACAATGATATGTAGAATGTATAGTTGTTGACCTTTATAAAACATGCAATTTGTGTGCAAGCTGTAAACTCCATGTATTTTTCACCTTCACAGCCCAGATGGTCTTGGTGGCGAGCTTTGTGAATCCGGTGCTCTTTACGTTGCCTTTTGGTTTCAAGGCCAAGATGGAAGAAAACTGAGAAGAGTTTGCAAACCCGTGCTTCACCAGCCCCAAAACTCCAGGTATATTTGGGTAGTACCTGGAGATTAGTGAATATAGCCTATATGTAGTAGCATTTGGACAGTTGCATGTGTCAACTTTCTGCACCATTTTGGAATTGCGGTTTGCAATGATGCACTTGACTTCAGATTATTTGGAGCGGTTTGCAATGATGCACTTGACTTCAGATTATTTGGACTGGTAATTCAACCGAGAACTACAGTAGCTGGTGAATCTTAAATCTAGCAGCTAGCATTCCATGATATACCCAATCCGTTTCATCCTTTCTCTCGGGTTTCTCATTTCCTATCATACGCCATCATACGTCCACTTATTAGAGATGTAATTTTTCAGATGGTAAAGTTTCAAGGATCTTTAATGCCATTCTCTGTGCTTCATCATATTGATGTGCAACAGCTCAAAGTCATTGCAGCTTAGTATAATTTTGCATCAACCGCACAGGTCTATACCTATGGTTTGTTTATTGCGACAGCTCTTGCTTCATGTGTGGTGGGATAGCCTCAGATGGATCGGACACCGGAGCTGAGAAGCTGTTCCAAGGATGGCTCCTGGCCCCCCGCTCCCATGTCACAAAGACCCCAAAAATGATTACCTTTTGTTGGGCTTGAAAAATCCTTAGTCATGCAAGACTCAAATATTTAAGGCCTCTCTCAAAAAGATTCATGCTTTCGGAACCATGAATCATCTTATACAGATACAACAAGTTCCTCATTTTTGAGTTGAACATGTTGGAAAGTCTTTCATTATGTCCATTATTAAACAACTTGGCAGTGGCAGCCATTTTTTAAAGGTGGTGTTTAGGGCCCTCTCGTCTCTCCCAGGTGGTGGTGGAATCCGAGTTGCGAAGATTGAAAATCCCAGCCGATGGGGTGTGGCCCCTGAGTTGTAGTTGGATCCAGGTGGATGGTTAAAAAAAAGGTGAACTTCAGTCAGCTGAGCAGTAGTGGCCTGATTCAAAAGGCGGAGAATTTAAGACACAAGAGGAATTCATGTTAAAAGTGACCTGAATTTTTCAGTTGAACTACTATCAGATGTCACTCAGATCCTATTCATTTGGTCCAAGTGTTGCGGATTATAGATTTGAAATCACACTCCACATAAATTGATCCAACGAAATTGTGATCGATTATGAGTGCCAAAGCGGTTTTGGGAATTTTGACATTATGATAACTGTAGACTACAGTGATAACTAGTGCACATACATGGCAATAGAATTCATAACTAGTGATAACTGGTGCAGATACACGGCTCCAGTTTTTTTTTGTCTTTCTTTTTACAGAATCACTCCCATTTCGGAGGATTTTTTGAATTTGTTTCACAAGTAATTTGATGTCTATTCATTCCCAACCGGAATGTCGCGAGGCGTTGATGATGTTGGCCTTCATACCAGGTTTTGGGATTGGTTCCAAGGCCGAGATCGAGACAGCTGTTGAGGATTGGGGGCTAATCTTATGAGGCAAACAACATGCATGGATGTTGTTTTATGATGCAGTATGAAGATTGGGTGTTCAAGATGTACACAGATGATAGGTATCATATCGATGATTTGGAAAAATGCTTGACAAAGGTAGATACGCCACATGAGGGACTAGAGTGCGAGAAAATTGCTATGCTCGGATGTTAAATGTTTTTTGCATCCTGGATGATCCATCCTGCTATTTTCATCTATTTTCCATCAACATAAGCGATCGTGACTGCTGCCATATTGCTATACGCCGCACTGACACATTGCATGATCATTGGGATGGTATCCCGCATTTTGCGACCTAGTCTTTTTGGTGGCTATAGATGGCTGTATTTCATTGTCAGATGCGACGCGCCACAAGCAGCGTCTAGATGGAGATGAGCAGGGCGCAAACCTAATTTTTGAAGAACAAATCCTGAGTAAGAGTAAGAGTAGGAGGAGGAGTAGGAGGAGGAGGAGGTGGAGGAGGAGGAGGAGGTTGTTGTTGTTGTTGTTGTTGTTGTTGTTGTTGTTGTTGTTGTTGTTGTTGTTGTTGTTGTTGTTGTTGT
>DF242517.1:37009-54995 GCA_000507305.1 Breviolum minutum Mf 1.05b.01
TTTCTTGTTCTTGTTCTTGTTCTTGTTCTTGTTCTTGTTGTTGTTCTTGTTGTTGTTCTTGTTCTTGTTGTTGTTCTTGTTCTTGTTCTTGTTCTTGTTCTTGTTCTTGTTGTTGTTGTTGTTCTTGTTCTTGTTCTTGTTCTTGTTTTTGTTCTTGTTCTTGTTTTTGTTCTTGTTCTTGTTCTTGTTCTTGTTGTCGTGCTCGTTCTCGTTCTGGTCCTTGTTCTTGTTATTGTTCTTGTTGTTGTTGTTGTTGTTGCTGCTGTTGCTGTTGCTGTTGGTGTTGTTGTTGCTGTTGTTGCTGTTGCTGTTGCCGTTGCTGTTGATGTGGCTGTTGTTGTTGTTGTTGTTGTTGTTGTTGTTGTTGTTGTTGTGAATTATAGTTGTAGTTGTAGTCGGTCGTTGTAGCTGTAGTCGTTGTGGTTGTAGTTGTTGTTCTGATTTTTATTTTTACTTTTGAATTGTATACCAGGTCTCGGCAGTGCTGAAACCCTAATTCTATCTAATCTAAAAGTCGACAATTTTCCTCACCTTGGGCATCAAAAAGTATTGACCATGTTGTTTCAAACCATTGTGTATTCCCAAGGTTCCCAAATCATGATATTGTACACCAGGACCATGGATATATAGGAAAACCATAGTTAATTATATGTTAATTATGATATGGCGAGCTGCGACCTCGCCCATTAGAATCTGATGATTGGCTTAGAGTTGGAGGAAACCAGGATCCTAGAGGACCAAACCCTTTTGCTTGTATACAGCAATACTTTACCCGTAGGGAGTGGGGGGAACTTGGAATTCTCCCTAATAGCCTTCCCCTTGCTGAACTGTGACATGATTTGGCACGAGATACCGCAAGACCCAGTTGTCACTTCAACACTTTGTGTGAAAGGTCACAATTAGAGAATTACGATGAATGAGGTGCAAGATAATAGGAGGCACCTTTCCTACTCTTCTATTCTTTGCTCGTTTGGTGAGCCCATCAGGTGCACCTGTTAGTCTCAGCTTTGGCCATGGGTGGATCGGTTCCCAACATGTCTCTCGAGACAGGCGGGGTAGCGAGGGGCCCAGTGGAAGATAAGGGTGGATTGATGATTGGATGTTTGGCCATTGCTTTCTTCAAGACGGTTCTTAAAGTTGCACGTTTTCATTGCACATCGGGCATTTTTGGAATGTGAGAACTGAAGTAACTACGCTTCAACAAGAGCAAACGTTTTTGAGGCCAATGTATCAGTGCTGCCTTGTTGTATGCCTACCAGTTACTCCACCACCCCAGCGTACAACAAGACGAATGGTCATTGCCAGCAAATTGAACTCAGTCAATATTGGAAGATTCCCGCCCGACACAAAAAAGAGCATCCCCCAAAAACACGTTTGCTTCTCCCCCGGCCTTTCAATGGGGTTCCGCGCAGGGCATAGCTTTATGGGCAGTGCTGTTGGTGGACTCATGACTGCAGCAGCTTATGGCTACTGGTGTGGTTTGAGGCAGCATGTTCGATTGCGTCGAAAGAGAGGGAGGAGAAAGGAATGACATTGCCTGAGTCTGGATTCATGATTGAGTTTTCATTTTTTCGCACAATTGTTCAAACAGTGCCACTGTTCATACTAGTTCTACTTCTAGTTGGTGAATTCAATTATGCATGATGCTATATGCTCCTCTTTTTGTGAGAAGACCTCCTATTTGACTCTTTGTGGAAACCACAACCACTACTGCTTTCATTTAATTGTAGGAATGGATTTAGTTGTAGGAATGCCAAATGAGAGTTTTAAGCGCATACAGAACTTGACATAGCTGCATAGCTGCTTTGAATCTCTATGACAGACTATGTAGCTATGACAATCAGGTATGTTATATCAGCTCGGTTTTGACATTGTTTTATTTGAGGAGCTGTGCTTGGCACCAAGGAGTATCATACTCCTGTTGTCAGGTCTCTAGGATTTTGGGACCATGGATGAGATGACTATGGGTGCATGTTGTATTTATATATACAATGCATTGATAAATATATATATATATATGTTGATCACTCTTGAAACTTTGATCAGTGACACTATAGAAACTTGAGGCCATAAACAAGTGGTTGATCTTATTTGATTTCCAGGAAGAATGAGTTTGGTCAATGTATTTAATATACTGCTGCACTCGGATCAGGATTGAAACTCCTGAAATTCAATTGCTTCGGATGGGAGTCTCTTCAACCTCTTCATGGAAGTTTTGTATAGAACCTTAAAACGCTTCAATTGACAAACATCATTACAAACCTTTCATCCAAATTACCGGCTTATTGGGTCTTACCGTCTTACCAGTATCTACCTATATCTGACACATAAAGATTTGGTTGCCTGGACATGGTGCACTTCCAAATTCTTTGAAGTTAGCCTGATTGCTCCACAGGCCTATGCCTTTGCTGGATATCATTACACCTTTAGTGCCATTAGGTGGGACCAGCATTTCGTGGAAAAGGGTCATTGTAGAAGAGCAACGCATGATATGTTTGTGTAGTATGGTATGGAATCTTTCAGACAAACCTGGGAAATGACTTTTAAAAGTGGTTGATGAAGAGTGAAGAGTGAAGACTGGGGTTTTAATTTGCACCCCGCAATGCAGGTGCTAGTACTGCTAGTAGAAGAGTAAATAGCTATCATCATATATGTAAATAGTTCCGATTCACTCCAGGGGGATGTCCGTTGTTGATTTCCATCAGGCACATGATTGTATTGTCTTGGAAGCATAGAAGGCAGTATGGAGACTACACATATGTGTGGAAGTGGTGCTTCTCTTTCTAACTAGTTTTTGCGTATGATACAACCCTACAAGTAGTTCAAAAGGACACAGAAAGATGGCAAGTTTCTTATTTTTTCCTGCATGATTTCAAGCGACCTTTGTTCTGCACTGCCAGCCCAAGGCCATGCTGTCGGCAAGATCGGATGCTTCTTGCCCGGAGACCTGGAGGTTATGATGTCTCGCATAGAAAGGTGAAAGGACTAGTTAAAGAAAAGACCTTGCAGCACAACAACATCCACTGGTAACCGGGAACCTCTGGTTGTTGGTTGTGAAGATAGTCTAGTCTTTTCCTTGGACAAATCTGGGTTGGTGTAAAGTTGTTAACTCGGACTTCCGCAATATCAAAGTGGACAGAAGCATCAAAAGCAAGACTATGGAACACTACACGTAAATTGCAGTAAAATCTATATGTTGGTGAAGCATGGTGAAGCAACCATTTCGTTTCATAGCATGTCCATATTTTCCCATATAACGATTTGAACTCAATCCAACAGTATCCAACAAGCATTCTTGAGTTGATGTTTGGCAAGCTGGTCTTGAGTCTTCAGGCTGTTTTAAAGTCTATTGTGGGAGTCTTCTCAATTGATTTGTTTCTGCTAAGATTTGGACGAACACTTGTTATACTGATGGGATGGGATGTTAGCCCAGATTGTGGACCGTTTTGCTGAAAGTGATGCATTTCACCATTTAAGGCCACATTAAAAAGACAAGCAAACTCAACAACTCTTGTCAATCACATGGTTTTTCTATGTTCTTCCTTTCCGGTTTACAAAACCGACCACAGGTCAGGTGACGGTTGTTATGGTCCTCGCAGCGATGTGTCTTGGGTGTCTTGGCTGCGTGGCCACAGTCCTTGGTGCTTGGACCCATGACTAGTACAAAGAAGTTGTTATTTACTGGGTACCTGTATACATTTGAGGTCCCTTCAAAATTCGCTTTCATGTACCTCCAAAATGTCGGATTGCACTGAAACATGCAAAACAGTAGGCTACTCACAAAAACGATACCGAAAATCGGACCATACCATATAGATGATTACAAGACCATGCAAAACGATAGTGGACTCACCAAGTTTGCTAATGATCTTTCTGTGAGCCACAAATTCTGACCGTACCTCAATTACATTTACGTGGATGGCAACTGTGGCCTGTGAAATGTTCCATTACCATTTAATGATTAATGAATCTTTAGTCCATAGCATTAGAACCTAACACAAAAGCTATTTAGCTAAATATGTATCATTATATGTTGTTAATTTTGACCGTGACAAGTCGCATCCAGTGAACAATTTCACAGCTATTGTTAAGGCTCACATGAGCTGTGTTGAACATTCAAGTCCCCTTATGCTTCAGCTAAATAAGATGTGCAACTATGAAAGTCATGAAAGCTGAAAGTTGATACGCGTTTGGTAGAATGAACTCTCAAAAAGAATCTGTTCATATCCTTTGCAAGTTCAGCATAGGAACATGTTCCTTACCCACCCAATTTTAGGGCTACTCAACTACGGAGTGTTGAATATCAGATAGCGATAGATCGTGACTCATTTCTTGTTTCAACTCGGAACTAAGGGCAAATGATTCCCTCATGAATAACTCATATCTTTGTTCACCAAGTGCATTGAAATTGGGAATGTCATGACACATCATGGGCATCAAATAAAGTCTATGACGTGGATGTTGGGACAACTCATGCTTGGGCAGTATCCGAAGAAATGGTGCACTCCCAAAGTCGTATTTTCCAGATTCCTGTCAAGATTTGGATGAAGCAGTAATTTCACTTCCGAATTATCAGGCTATCAATCTCCGAAGAAAACACCATTTTGTCTTGACCTGACTACATGCCGGACGAGGCTGTGGCCTTTCCAAACGGACTTGTTCCAACGTGCGGGACTTGGACACATTTGAGAAGGTATTTTCATTGGTTGTACTCAAGTGACATCCACCACCTTGTATTTTGCATATGCAAATCCCTTTAGATCCACCAATTTTCTAGAGTGGTGACTCAATTACTCACTGTACACATGTTGCTAGGCTCAACCTTTGCCGACAATTTTCCGGCGTGTGATAAATAGAATTATACGTACTATTATAGACAGATATATTTGCCCGATAAATAGTGCAATATTTGGGTTGCAACCATCCCGGAGTAGATTATCTTTTAATATTTTTTAGTGGAACTATCCCTAAAAGGAAATTGAAACTACATTTTGAAATTGTACGAGCTTCCCCGTCAAAAAATTCTACCTGGCCGGATGGTAATATGTTTTACATATGCGCAACTGTTTTAGATGATGATTTCAAAGATTGCCTTTCTTAGGTTGGTACTCCTTTTCTGAATGAAATCCCGAAACCCGCGAAATAGCATTAATCAAGTCTTCATATTGACACAAGTTTCGGATGAGACACGAAGTTCCTGTGACTCAGGAGGGAGGCTGTCCACCCTACACCTTTGTACGAGTGCAGTCTATCCATGGTGCCGTGGAAGTTGGCATTTGTCTTCAACCTGTGTTCAATCCCCACCCCGCCCCGTCTCCTCAAAAAAAACAACAAGAGCAATATCAACTTCACCGATCTCATGGTAACTGTGAGTTTTTGGTTGACTTGTTGATAATATATCAATTATCAATGCAATATCTAGCTATCTTTCTGTATATGTATAACATAGTATACATATGTGTATGTTTCTTTGAAATGTGAGCATTTGCTTGAGACATACCAATACCGATTTCCCTGAAATCATTTAGATTTGCTTTACCGCAGAATTTTCAGTTGGAAGAGACTTATTTTCCACAGAATTTGTAGACAGGCGAATAGCTCTATCACACCAAAATCTGCACCCATTGTTTGCATTTTTTCATTCAAGCCGGCACTGAGCATGTGCCAGGTGCTGTTCCTGTTTCTCCATTTCTTTGTGTATCTCCCAGCAAATGGGGGCCAAAAGCGAAGAGTAGGCTTCGGGTGGGTGGGAGGGTCCATTCCAGCAGGACTTTGAGTAAAACTGAAGAGAATCTTCCACTTTTGGTGGTGTTCTTGCGTGAAAGATAACATTGTTTAACGATTATCAATCAAATTCTCTTTCCTTTTGTTCTTACAACACCCGTGACCATCACCAGCACCATCACCCAAACCAAACAGGTGTTCGGAGCGCCTTGACATTGGGGCTCTATGGCCTCGAGCGCATGGTCATTGAACCCTTTCGCAGGCAGCGAACGTAGGGGGTGGAGAGCTCACCTCGCGACTCGCCACCGGTTTGAATCATGTCTTTCGTAAATCAGGAATTTCATACGGAACATGTTGGCAACGAGTTGCCTCACCCTGCAGGCATCCTCCAAGTGAATACCTCCTGGGCATGACGGAATACCAGTTCCTGGCAGTGTCTCGGTTGCGATTCCGTCCGCAGTCTTTTTCTTCCAAAATCTGATTTGTGTTTTCTTTTCGGGAACAGAGGAATAGATTAGAATCCCTCAAACTCATGACTTTTCTTCCCAGGGGATTTGGATGAGACAATATAGCCATGGATTGCTCAAATAGAGACACTTCGAATCATAGGGCGAGCACATGTTCCTTGAAGTTCTATAATTAGATTATATTAGATTTGTGGAATTGCTGCGGGACACCGGGCACCTCTTCCATGTCACTCATCCTTCCATCCCCCCCAAAAGTTCCTCATGTTAGACGTGGTGCTTTTTTTTCTTGACTGGTGAAGGAAGGTGTGATATATCCATCTTCCATGGCTGATTCCAAAGGGAAGCAGAAGCACAACATTGCATGGATTGTCTCAAGATTTCACAACATGTTTCAAAATACATCCACAATGACGCAACATCATGAACCAAAATCATCCCAGCTCGGCAGGTGATCTTCATCCTATTGGGTGCTGTATCTCGGCTCAACAATAGCTGTTTGGGATCACCCAATAGAGCCGTTCAGCGGAGAATTCAGTGGGAGTTGAAGAACACGATCACAATATCAAGCCAAACTTATGCTTTTCATTTTTATGGATTGGTTAGCTGGACTGTTCACGGGTGTAGAATTCTGGATCAGTCAAGCTTTCGGTGGGTATTCTCTTAAAACCCAATTGGGACAAAGGGGTGTGTTGAAGCGCGGCTCAAACCCTGTTGGGGTTATGGATGGGTTGAGGAAGCATTGTTGCGTCGTATTGGGGTTTGGGCATAAAACGAGCTATACCTGGATTCGAAGACTTCCTATATTTTTCGGTAGACATGTTTGTGTGCCTTGTTTTACATCCTCTCCAAACAAGTTTTTGTTTCCGGAAACACAAAACACAACACTGCCCAGATTCCCTCGAGGTCTTGTACACGATCGGCGGATCTATGGCACCATGGCCTTTGGACTTTGGACAAGAGGCTCTATTTTTCCAACGATGGGTTGGGGCGGTATTTCCCATTTGTCTGGTCTCAGTGCTGCAAGGGATCATGGGATATCATGACATATCGGATTTTGAAGGGGAATAGTCCACTGAGGAGTGTCACGTCACCTTTCTGAGGCCCCTTAAGCCTTAAGATCATGTATGGATTCTTGAAAGTCCATAATATGATTCCAGCCAGGAAGAATCCATGAGTTTTCAATGATTGAAGTGCTGGACGTGTGCATTACATATTGAATACGTTTGAATGCGGTATATCATCTGTGTCCGCCCGTTAAATGATTTGCACAAGGAATTCTCCACTGTTTTGATCACTGCACATCCACATAGATTGTATCAAACACCCTGGTGATTCAAATGTTTGTAAGTATAAGACATGTGCATACAGTATCAGCATGATTTCATGTTCTTTTACGTATATTTACCAGTCATCACAGGATCATGCTGCCCATCTACCCCTCGTGAATCCAGATTCCACTTGTAGGTCAGGTCTCGAGTGATCATGAGAATGAGCTTTCATTGGATTGAGGGTTCAGATAATTGTATCTCCAGACAAACAGCTTCATTTTTCTCCAGCAAAACGACAAAAAAAATCGATGATCAATGAACTTGCCAGAGCAGTTGCTTTGTTTGTCTTTTTCATCGGGTGCTTCTGCCCTGATGAGTGCAGGATGCGAACAAGGTTGAGAAGGCAGCTGAGAAGAAGAGTGAGTGAAATAGCGGTTTGTCTCGCAGATCTTTGGAGATGGATGCATGTCCCGTATTTCTCCAAAAATGAAACCTGCGCAGTCCATCCTATGAATGGTCCACTCAATGTCGAGATGTCGTGTAGACAAAGCAACTTTGGATTTGGGTGTTCCAGATTCGAAACATCTCCACTTGCTTGTGTGGACGACTCACCAGAAAGGGGAACATCCAATGAAGGGGCGCGGTTCAATGCAGCAAGTACTTACAGGGATGAAGATCCTGATGCAGAGAATTCCTGTCACTAAGAAAAGCTTCAAGCTCGGTCGGAGATACTAAGTTAGCGGAATGGAGATTGCCCAAGCCATGTTGTTTTGGGTGGAATCACCACTAGATCCAAGTGACCGCCTCACCGTCTTTTTCTTGCGAAAGTAGTGAAAGCTCATGAGGTTTCTCCCAAATCGGGCATGAAGGCTGGTATTTGATTTTAATCACTGCAAAATATTGCAAAACCAGTGCAAAGCACAAGGACTTTGATTGGCATGTGTTTTTATTTGCAGGTTTTTCTTTCTGGTTTCTAAGGTAATAGAGCCTGTTTTGGCAAACTTTTGATGGTAATCATTGGACGGCTGAAATCTTGGATGCCTCCCTTCCAACTGGCAAAAGCCCAGATTGAGAGGTGCCTTTCGGACCGCTTGCGGATCCTTCAAGAGAAAGGGGTGCTGAAGGTCTGTGGATGTGGATGCTCGATGATGCTCGCTGGAAGATCATTGAACATTACTGTTTGTGGTGGTCTACTGCCTGCCTTTTGATTATTTCTGAGCGTACAGTGACTCTGTGTACTTTCTTTCCTGCCAAGTGGTGAGTGGAAGTCTGCCAATGTTCCTTTCACCATATCCAAGCAATCATTTTCAGTCCAGTGGAGTCAGACGTCGCCCCCACATTTGGGGACATGAATGAAATGAAACGGTGGTGCTTCAGCACAGCTCTGGGATTTTCATCCAAGAATATCGCTGTCAATTTGAGCTACACCCAGCAAATATCATCCACTACTTATAAGATAGTTCATGGGGATTCCTGCTACTCTATGGTCAATTCTACGACCATCACCACAGTCATAGTCAATTCCTATTCCTATGATACAAGAACTATTTGTTAAGATGTGCTGAACTATGAAACAATGAACCAAGGCGTTAGGCAAAGCTCGTTTGTGTGGTGCTCTACTGATGGCTCAAAGTTGCCTTGGCGGCTAAGCCGCAAGCAACGCGGTGCTTAGATCGCAATAAGTTGGTGTTCACTCAAAACATCCACAGCCTCAGCACATCTTACAACTGCACACGTGTGGGTAGAGATATACTGGATCCATATATACATACATCTCGCAACATATTTTGGATAGATGTTGTAATGACGTCAGAAACCATCACAGGCACTCCGTATCTGCATTTCCGTCCAAATGATTCAGGGCCATGGAGTACAGACCTCAGACAACTCTGATTGTGTGCAATGGTTAATTCGAAAACACTGACCTCTTACAGTAATTATAAGGTACATAAGTTATAAGGCACAGTGCGACTTTAAAGGAGATTGAGTTGTGGTTTTTGTTGCAGGTTGTGAGGTGTCGGAGGAAGATGCAATGTTTGATAGCTGGCACAAAGATCCGAACCAGTTTTGAAAAGAATTCCTCAGTGCCACATTCTTAGTGGCTCAAACTCCATCAAGGCGTCTGACAGCTGATCCCTTTCCAAGGAACCATGGTAAAGCCGTCAACAGGAGCGAGGTGCCCACTCTTGGCGAGAAAGGAAGCTTGGTGGGCGGCGCGCCACAGCAAATGATGGGCACACATTTTTTTGCATTTGGTTGTGAAGGGTGAGAATGACAAGAGTTTGTATGTTCATCGGCGAAGATCGACCGATTATGAGAAAGATGAATGTGATGTGATGGGCGTAGCATCACGTACCGAACAACTTAGTCTTGAATCTTACAGAGTTTCATTACAATAGTGAAACAACTTCCAAGACATGTTTTTGTTCCTATTATTGTCATTGTGACTGCCTTGAAAGTCGGATGAAGTCGGGCTATACTAGGCATGGGCCGGGTCATGAAAGTCTACTGGTCCCAGCATTGATTTCTCGGAGTTTCTGAAGCCGAACATGTGATCCAAGAACTGGCATCCTGTTCTCCACAATGTTTGCTCTTCTCTATCAGTGAAAGTCCCCCCGCAACGAATGGTCTTGGTAGCTGATTTTTCTTTCCAATTTTGTTGGTGCATTGCACTGATTGAAATGTTTCATACGCACAGGCTATTAGCGGGCAGATTGCTGAAATAGTGCAATTTTGAAACGAACTATAACTTTCATGAGTCCTTCATGTGAATGTTAGCGGGAAGCATCATTTGATCCCTTAAATTTCACAAAGCTGGCATGTTTGATATGTATACTGTATACTGCATACTGACTGTACTGTGATATACTGCATATTTCCAATCTATTTAACATACATTATTATATATATATATATATATACATATAGTGCCTCAATTAACGGCCGCCGTTGCGTCAGACATTGGTGTGTTTAACGGCCAACAGGCCCTCCGTCATGCCGAGCTCGGGGCTGAGACGTCCCCGAAAAGGAGACCGGTGCAGGCCACGGTTTTGTGCTTGTTTGGGCATGCGGGGGTATTGGTCTCATGTAAAACAAGACTGTACAAGGATTATATGGCGGATTCATGTAGGTAGGATGATATGGATGATTAGATGATGTATTGTAGATTGACGTATATTGTATGTGACGTTTTGATTCGACGCACTTCGGTAGCATGTATCAATGTAGCACATGTGTGATTTGCCTTGGCTGTGACATGACTATAGATTCGGCTCTTCGAGTTTCTCAGTCATGTCGTGAGTTCCGCGTACATCCGCCGACGTACATCCCAGAAATAAGTCTTTATATCACCAGGTTTTTTCAAAGGGAAGATCGGGGTTCCCAACCCCTTACTAAGTGAGGTCTTACTTCCTAATGGATACGTTGTAGATTGAACAGTCATAAATTTGGACATGCTTACAGAGGAAAGCAAAGCAAGTGCCCACTCTACAGTGGTCCTGCATATTGCTGTTGACAGTCATAGCTCGGGATGACATCTCTGCTTGCGAGGGCCTGCCAGGTAGTACATGAGGCTCTCCATCACCAACTCAATCATGAGCCGGTAAGATCAACCTTGATGACTTGATGACCTTTACAACTTGATCATGCTCGATTGCTCGATCTCTGATCACACCTTTGCCAGGTCTCGATGTTCTTCAGGCCGCATAGAGCTGATGTCGTTGCATTATGTTGCAAAAGAAAAACACATCAGTGAAGTGTGATAGTATTAGTAGTTGTAGTAGTTAGCATGCTCGAGACTTGTTTTCCAGCAGCAGCAACTTTTGTGAAGGTTTTCAAGATGAGTGTCCGGAGTTGTGACGAAGAATGGTTTGTATTTGATTCGAAACAAACTTGGCTTGAGTTTTTTCACCACCCGGTGGACTGTTCTATCCAGGTCCTTGGTATTTCTAGTCTGCTTTGGCCTGTGCTTGTTGCCATGCGCTGCGCAGAATGAAGAGGACACCATGCTGAAGGTTTTTGGTTTCCTGAAGTCAGTGTGCTTCAAGGCAAGGGTATTGCTTTATATGATGGTATTAGTTTCATGAAGAAATGATGAAGACATAAAATTCACATTAAGTGAAGGAGCAGGCCTATAACCTATAACGGTTGTCAAGTGTACACATTTCTTCAAGCATGGACAGAATTATATGTACATTTACATATATACATATATATTTGCATTAGCAAATTGTCCACCACTTCTTTTTCTCTTTAATATCACAGAATCAGAGGGTTTGACCCCTCTAAAAAAAAAACATGATTTCATAGAGTATTTATTCTTTTACGACATAGTCTACAGTATTGAGCATAGAAGTTGAAGGCATCATTTTGTAGAGTGCTTTTTTCTTGAGATTGTTTGATCCATTTTCAGATTGCTCAAATGCAGATGTGCGCTTTCCTAGTGCTTTTTTCTGAATGGATTTGACCCCCCCGGTTTCTGATTCTGTAGTGGCAGCTGATTCGGTAGAAAAGATGCGAGGAATGGTTGTGTTCCGCATCAATGGTGAGCATTGTGGGAAATTATTTTTCTAAAAACGCTTGATGTTAGTGGAACTGGGTATGTTATGTTCTAGCAGGCGTCTGATTCTGTAGAGGCAGCCCCTGTAGGTTTGTCATTTTGTAGAGAGGTCACTTCTACATACTTTTACATACTTTTACTACAAAATGTGTTTTTCCAAGGAGAATCCTAGAAGTACCCTCTTTAAGATCAAAACCGTATGGTTTGTAGTGTCGGTTTTGTTTTTCCACAGCTTCAGGTTTGTGACTTGAGAATAGAAAGCCCCACCTGTTGTGCTCGAGCACCTTCAGTTTGAACATGGGGGATGGCTCTTTTTTTGCATTCCAGTACCTGAGGTTGAAATTTTCAGTCTTTTAAGAGATCTACCATGTTCACCATAAAACTGCTGTAACCAGAAACATTGGGTTGGATTGTGGATTTTGTAGAGGCCATTGATGAGCATTTTGGGTCAGGGGCTTTGTAGGTTTGTCATAGATCCTATAGTGTCCACGCTATTACTGTTTACAGAAATATATGATGGATGGTGCGGTGTGTGCCGTGGCTACGGGGTGCGTGTGCTAGCACGATACTTCTTTGCCCCAAAAAACGCCCCAGGATGCTGAGGAGGATGAGGCTCATTGCTTGCCGTTTGGATCCGTTTGGAAAGTGGCAGGGATTGCCATGATTCACATGTCTAGATTAGAAAGGTCTTGCCATTTCCACCCATTCCCCATGTTTGTCCTTGGAAGGATTGAAAGCGTGAGAGTGAAAGCAACTTCGGAGTCTGACAGAATGGAAATTGTATCCTAGGATTGTCCTCTCTGATGGGGGGAGATCTCAAAGATGCATCTAGAATCTAGAAGAAGATTACACGGTCCCCTTTCTTAGGGAATTCAGGTCGAGGAAAGGACTATATACACATATTGCCATATATTGTATAGTTGTATAGTATTGAATAGGTCTGATGGTCAGTTCAACTTCTCCCTCCTGCCCCCACCCCCCTCCATTTACAACTCTATCTCATCATTTTTATTGTTCCCAAATGTCTTAACCAATTGCATTTCCTAACTTTACACCTGCACACCTCATACTCTACTTCCCTCCTGTTATATTCTTCATTGATTGTATGCTTTCTTTTCTTCCTTCTGATGTTCTTTCCTATATTTCCGGGGCAGCTCCCTTCTTATCCATTACAAGTGGCATTCTCTCCCATAAACATTTCCAACACCTTATGCCACTTGCATTTCCAACATTGTTTTTTCTACTTCTTCCAGGACTACTTCTCCACTTCCCATCCTGTTGTGCTTTCTAGTCTCCAAATTTCCCCCAACCACTTTTATTTATTACTATATTACGCTCACACACCTCGCAATAAATGCTCATACCTGAATCGCCTTAATATATATATATATATTACTAACTTCTCTTTAAGACAAGTTGAACTGACCATCAGACCCCCTTCTTCAAGTTTAAACTCACAAACTCATTGTCAGTGAAAATTGTCTCATCAATTTTATCTCCTGACATCCAACCCCCAAGGTAACATGGCACAGAGCCCATGAGAAGTTGCTATCCTCAAACGCTAAGCTTACCTCTTGCATCCATTTTCCGCGGGCTAGGTTTGCAAGTCGATGTTATTACAAACACTGCTTGAACCATCTAATGTATTTCTTGGCGCGCGATCTAGTTACCACCCCCACACATTGTCGTCCACGCCATAATCCATTGTAAAAACCAATGCGAACTAAGCATCCAAGATTGCTGAGGAATAAAAATGAATAAAAAACATATGGATTTTTTGAAATACGTGTGTTGAGTCGCCAATAGCAGTGAAGCAGCACCTAATGGGCCAGCGGGATGGCATTTTTTGAGCTGCCACCCAAAATCATTCAATCATTCTTCCAACAGGAACATTATCACAGATTGCGACATGCGTAAAGTATGTACCGAGGCAGTCCATTGCGTAGCACTCTTAACATGAACGTTATCACAGGTTTGGGCATGTGTAAAGTATGTACAGGAACACGGGGTAAGGGGGTGGTAACTGGATCGCCTACCTATGTCTTGTTTTTTGGCCAAAAGGCAATGGGGTTTAAAGAAACAAGAGGCTACAGAGTTGCCTTCACAGCCGCACTTTTCAATACAGGCCATAGACTTTGGCATAGCCAACGAGGGCACGGTGACTAGTACTGAGGAGGTGACTTCCCTCCATCCGTTTGGGAAAGGGACTTGCAGGAGAAAGCGAGATATTAAAAGATAAGAGGAATTAATTGAAATCCATTGAAATCCATTGCGATATAAGATGGATAATTATTTTTGTTGAGCGAGTTTTGGAATTCTTTAGGCAAAACTGTTGCGGTTGCTGTGGAAATTCTGGGGGAAGCATCACCTCACAGAGCTGGAAATTCTGGAAGGTTGTCAGCGGAGTGCTGTTGATTTATGGAGAGATTGACACGGACTTCTTGAGCACAGGCGAAACAATGTTGTGATTGGATTGACAGAAACACTGACTTGAGAAACTCTCAAACTGGCTGAACTTTGGGTGTTGCAAGGAATTTTTACAGTTCATTTGGCATTGCTTTACTGCGAAAAGAAAGCTTTTTGGGTGGTTTGTTGAATTCCTATCCCTGGAAGCTTACACCGAACTCAAGTCTTTTGCTCGACGCCAAGCATTCTCGTTTGGGTCTATGTTGAATGACAAGATCCTACCTCGGCCAGCAGCCAAAATCGTGTGCGGTTTTGCGATTTTGCTGTATGAATCGTTTCATCAAGTCTCAAAAAGACTTTCACAAATTGGAAAGTGCGATTGGTCCCGGGTTTTGCTGTGATGATAGTGAAGCAAGCAGTCAATGGGGGTAGTTTCTGCCTCAACTCAACTCCACAACCTTCCCCAGGTGCAAATTGAAAGTTCCCCAAACTTCAAGTTGGGAATCATGTGAATCTAATATGCCATTTTGTGGGTTTGAAGAGGCTCTATACTTGAGGATGAGGATGTTGCTTCCGTATTCCCTATACGATCTTGCACACTCGTACCGATTGCGCCCGCGATGCGGACAGATGGATTTTCTGTCGGCAGGTGACATCGACATCGTCGTGAAAGAGACCTTGGGTGGGGCTTCCGAGCAAACCGAGCTCAAAACCTTGGAAAGGGGAAGCCTCTTTTGACCAAATTAAACAACGCCTCACCCAATTTCACCAGTGCTTCATTGTGACAGTGGAAACTCCAATGAAAGGCTGATTGTTTTGTTGTTTTACCATGTTTTGGCCATCTTTTAGGGATGTGAATTTGGCTCCTTTGCGAAGGGATTGATCGACTTTAGGAGCTATAGCTTCAACACAGGGAATACAGGGAGCGCAGATACAGGGTTTTACTCTGAGAGTGAAACCTGTGAAACCATGACTTCTATGTTCCTGCCAAGTACACAAGCTGAGGGTTTTGGCCCCTCGCCCTAGTTTCGGATGTATCATATTTTTAGTGTTTGAAAACATGTCATACGCAGCAAGCCAAGGTAATTCTGTAGATTTGTGCTTTTAAGGAAGCCTGCAGGGATTGAAATCATTGAAATCTTTTGAGCCGCGAATCGCTTTGTACTTGGTGCCGAGGAAAGGTCTGTAAGAATTTTGAGAGGACTTCGGGAGCACCGACCCTGACAAAGATGTTTGTGGCTACTTGTCAGTTCAGTCGAGTCGACATTGGGGTTTTGGGTTGCAGGAGGATGGACAACCGGTGTTTTGGATTGTTTTGGGGCATGCGTGATCTAAGTGGCCATATCGTTCCAACAAGTGAACAACATAGGTCCTAGGTCGTATCGTCCTTGTTAAGCTGGTGGCAAGTGACTTGATACTTGTTTGTTTCTCTTTAGATGATAATAGTTTTCGATCTTTTTCATATTTGAACTCATATATATATATATATATGAGTGTTTCCAGAAATGGCGTATACAAAATTTATGACCACATGCATGTTGCATTTCCTCGAATCATACCCCGAATCATGCCCCCGAATCATACCCGCGAATCACACCACGAATCATACCCATGATTTTGAAGCCATGTTTTGAAACATCCGTTTGAATTGGTAAGTCGTGATGATCTAGTCCAGTTGCTGTCAAATCCTGTGTCCAGTTCTTGTGTCAGACAATGTCACCATAATGACTTAGTACACAACATGTGCATTTTTTTTGAAAGTATTTGACACAGCTCTATTTTTCATTTTTCAAGAAACAGTTGCACGCCCGAATCATACCCCGAATCATACCCGATACATACCCCGAATCATACCTAAACCTCACTTTGCTGTGCCATGGCCCAGTCGGCCCCTTCAAAAATAAGCTCTGGGAGCTGCGAGGGCAAATCATACCCCGAATCATACCTCCGAAACATACCTCCGAAACATACCTCGAATCATACCCCCTAATGCAACACGCTTTGTTGACACCGGAATTTTCGGAAAGACCCATATATATATATACATATATATATATACATACATATATACGTATATATATATATATATTTGTTCTTGTTCGGTTTGTTGCTGTTGCTGCTGTTGGCGGCGTCGGTGGTGGTCCTTATGCTAAAGGTCTTAGGGTGTTTGATGCTGATTCAGTTTTTGTTTGATGTTTAATGCGCTGATGAAACTGCCGTGTTCTCAGGATGTGCGCACCGTTGGGCAACGCCGAATAGGCAAAGCCCTTGTCATTTTCCAATGCAATGTCAAGTGGCTCATGCTGGTGCTTATTTTGCCATGTTTTGAGCGAGGGATTGATAGAAGTGCATCAGGGACAGTGATGCATCCTGGTATTTCAATGAAATTTGAATCACAAATTGGATGCTGTCCATGCCATGACGCATGAATGGATGTTGTGCCGTGACAGGCTTGAACTACACATGGCAGATCCTTCCACCTATAGAAGCATCTCGGTGATGGTCTCTTGTGGGGTTTTCACCCCATGATTTTGCAGGAGAAAGGTGGACCCCTAGTGGGATTGAAAAGAAGGATGGAAATCAGGGAGCATGTGGAAACAAGCGCTGAAATGGGAGAGTCTGTTTGTTGGAAATTCTTGCGTAACTCTTAACCCCTTCGAAGTCTCTAATCTGGATTGGACACGGTGTGATCGCAAGTAGCAAGGCAAGCGGATAGATAGAATTAAGATGAATTTATTACGACTAAATCACGAAGTATCAATTATCTATGATCAATAGCAGATGGAATGTTTCATTCTACTCTCCCACCAACAAGCAATGGAAAAGCTTGGCCAGTCAAAAGAGATGAAGTGTTTGTCTCCTTTAGATGGTTGTAGCCACTACACTGTATTCAGAACTATCTTGTGATATCACGAGTCAAATAGATTCTGAAAGAATGCAAGACAAAACTGCTGCTCTTGTTCATTCAACATATCCGTTCCTGTGCTTTTGCTGAGGCTGGAAAGGATTGTTTTTTGGCTGCAGCCAGGGGTTGAACCACTGTTTCTGACGCGTTATCCGTTAGCCATGAAGGTGTAGCATCCGTTAGATGGTATGATTGAAGATGTACAGTATATGCTTTACGTTTGCAAATCAAGAGGGACCTCACCCCACCTCACTTTCAATTGTAGTTTAGTTGTACGTATATATATATGTTTAGTAAGGGAATGCTCCCACAATCACATAGTTGATCCTGGTTGGAGAGTCACTACTACACAGAATTACTAGTACACAATTTACATCTATTTAGTTGTGGATATCTATATAGTACATCCCTGGTTGACTGCCTAGGTGAGATGTCTTTACAATGTTATTGCTGAAACAGCTGTAGTCTCTCTCTCTCATTTTAATCTTATTGACACATTTGGCTCGAGTAAAAGAAGCATGTCAGCTTCTTCATGTCATCGTTAGTGCATTCTTGGCTGTGCATTGCAGTTTTAACTTTTAACTTATTTACATCAATTGTCTTTGGATTTATGATGATATCTTGATATCCTGACTATGCACATATATTATCAAAGGAA
>DF242518.1:0-34339 GCA_000507305.1 Breviolum minutum Mf 1.05b.01
GGTATCGATCATCCAGATAATTATACGACAAAAATCTTGATAATCAAAAATAAACAAAATAAATTTAAGTCATGAATAATCTTGATAAATCATAATAATACGAATGAAAAAAACATAATGTAGTACATTTGAATAAAAAATCGATGTACAGAATCTATCATCAAAAAAATAGCGTGGGTATTCTTGAACTTGTCAATATCAACATTTAATTTGCGGAAATTATTTCTTTAGTTCGTGATCTCCATATTCAAGGACAATATTAGTAGTGGTTGTCGTAAGTCCTTCGTATGCACCTGTTTGACTGTAGGGGATTCAAGTGAGCTACATGGAAAGGCTTACCTGCCCTCAGACAGAAGAAGCTGTTTCAACCCTTTAAACTCCAATCAATCCTGACTAGTTTGTATAGGTAGCTTTGGAATATTTGGTTTTACTGATCAAAACCCCCAACAAAGATGCACCATGAAACCGCCTGGAACTGCAAGTTTTGTCCACGAAGTCGTTCTTGAGCATTTGCCATCGCAAAGACCTTTTGTTCTCAGACTGCTTGGGAATGATGAGATTACCTCTTCCTAACCTTTTCAAATCAAATTCAAGTCAATGACGAATCTCTTGCTGTTCCGATAAAATCTGGATGGTGCACAGAAGGGCCATCGAAAACAACATCTCTACCACTCGTTCATGTCAACCGCCATATCTTTAGGGAAGTTTTTGATGTGACCTGAGCTTTCAACGTTTTAGGTCATTGGTTCCTGGCAACGGTGCAAAACGTGACCCACCACATTGGTATGGATGATGATTTCAAAAGGAAAACTTCCGGACAGCTTCACCAACCACTTCTTCTCGAAAGTAGAGGTTGCATTTCCAAGTTTCAACAAGCACGGCGGCTAGCTATCTCAAATCGGAGACCTGGTTTGTTTGTGGTGGTATTCCATTGGCATGTGACATGGAGAACTATAACAAGCATCAGTGAATGCACAGGTCGCCCCCATCACTGTGACACCTTTTCATCTAAATCATTGAGCGCAGCTTCTGCCAATGCCACACGCTTCTTAACAGCCTGGCATTTGGGAATCCGACTTCAAATGAGACTTGTGGTTCTTAGTTATATGGGTCAATCAAGCACGGTATAGGCACGAAAAAACGCAGAGCAAAACGATACGCAACGGAATTGAAACGGGTTGAATACATAGTACATGTTTTTGTTTTGGTGCCTTCGTTCCACCTAGTTCTCGATTTTTCTGCGATCATTTGGCACACGGGACAATTTCCATCAACTCTGATTTTCAAAAAACATATAAAAACGCCAATAAAACGCGTTGGAACCACGGAGCGGACAACATGGAGTGTGCAAACCGTTTTGGAGTCACTTTAGGAATAACAAACTCCCTTTTCATGTGTTGCAGTGCAAAGGAGTTCTTCAACTTGGATCCCATTTGTGACGTAAGATCTTGGATCCCGTTGTGGAAACGGGACGATGACATCACCTCCCACAAACCTTCGGTCCAAGATCTCTCAATGGCCTCCACCTCACTTCCAAAGTCGCGCACTGCTGCGGTGAGGATGGCAATGAGGTCGGTGTACACGATTGACTTCCTTCAGATGTGGATGGGATGCTCTTCACATATCTTCCACCAAAAGCACCGATTCAAACACAAAACGAAATACTTGGAGGTCTTACAAGATCAAAACACTTTAGAATTGCAATCTTTGAACACAAACAAATCCATCTTTTTGAACTTGTGGGCAATCTACATGTAAATACGAAACTTGGTTACCCTGGCCTTTTTCCTGTTGAAATTCCCAACGACAAACATACACCCAACTATTCCACATCAAGATATCATGTTAGTGGCCTCGGCAACCCCTTCCGACCAACGTCCCTCGAGGGAACCGGGTCCTTGGCCCTTCCGCGACGTTCACTTCGCGAACGACCTCCGGCAGCACCTGGAAATAAGAAATGTGACTTGCCACTTCCAAAGTCGGAAACTATGTTATTTAATTAAGTGACTTTTTCCATTAAAAAAAGAAACTTCATTCTCTCAAAGATAGGTTTCTCAATGAAGTGGTTAAATTTGGAAAGTTCACTCTTGACAAATCAGTGGGTTCAATGGAGCGGTGTGGCGCCTGTTGAATCTCGTCAGCAATGAAGCCGAAACGAATGTGTTTGGCATCCACTCCTGCAACGAAGCTACAGGTGTGTCCATATGAAGGAATTGGATCGGAAATCAAAATGACAAGTAAAACCACAAAGAGTGTGATCTTTGTTCAACATCGAAATGAATATTGGTCATCCATTGGCCCTCCAAATTTCTGATTTCTTCCCAGGAACGAAGTCTTTGCTGACTTGAATCCGCAAAACTTGAGATGTACTTTAGCCAGAAGAAAATCGGAAGCATGGCAACAAATTCAAAGGCATCATGTCTTTGCATTTCATTCCTTTTCTCTCACCATCTTGGGTGAAGCGAGTCCGGAAAACAGAATGTCAACTCAAAACTCGCAAGGGTGACAATGAAGTATAGATTGTACCAGTAGTTGGAAAGCCCATAGTCATCCCCTTGTGTCTATTGTATGGTTTGCCACCATGGAAATTCAGAATCAACCAACCCTACCCCAAAAATCTCCTCGAACAAAGCGGTAGGAAACGGGACGCAGTTGTCGCAACACCCATCGCACAGGTGTTATCTCTGAGTCTGGCCCCTGGCAAAAGAGAGGCGTCTGGTGGGAGACACGCCATGCTATGCCCAAGCAAAAGGCCCCTTGTTTTATGGGGAAATATTAGGTAATTGCATTGCGATTCGAATCCTGGTGACAAGATAAGATATAACATTCAACGTTTGGATGATTCATTGACTTACCATTCCGAACAAATAAAGCTAAACTCCAACAACTCGCAAAAACCTTCTCAGTCCTTGTGAACCAACTGACAACCCTTCTTGACAAGAAGTGTGCATGTATGGTCTTTTTTAAGTGCTGCAGGGCACTTGTTGTTCCCAAAGGAAATGGCAAAACCTCATTTCTCAAAACGTTCTTGAAAAAACGATGTCCCAAGCAGCAGCATACTTAGGGGGGAAACAAATCATCCCTTTGCTGATCTTCTCATTGCTATTCAAAACTTTTCTGGGAAGCTCCTCAGCAGCCTGAAGGTGGAGATGGACATGCAATTATTTGAAAAATTGTTTCATAGCTTCCAACTCCGAGACTGTTCAATAGCCACTACCTGCGCAAATTTGTTTGTGCAACCCTGAACAAATTACTAGGGAAACTCCCTTAGTCTTCATTACTGAGAGGAAATTCGTTAGTGACGCGAAAAGACCGATGTCATCTGCTGCAGGTCTCATTTTCACTTCTCATCGCGTGGATCCAAAGACTTTGCTTTCTGCCGCAGCGACGCGAAGGCGCGGCTGGCTCGATCGGCCCCATTCGACAGCAGGCCACGCAGGCGGTCCTGGGGACGCTGTGAATGTGTGCGCCTTGTTGCCGTTATGAAAATTATGCACTGATAGCCCCTGTTTTTCTAAAATTTGTTTTCAAACTTACAAAAAAAAACACTTTCTGAAACTTGGTTTGGCGTTTGAAAACACAAAGTGGAGAAATCTGTGATTCGGGGGAACCATATCCATAGGCCATTTGATATGACAGGGAGAGTCAACAACCATTTTGGTGGAAGCAAACGAAATGCCAGGCACGACAGTATTTTACCCACATCCTCCAACACAAAAAACAATTCACACCCCACCATTCGTGGCTCAAAATCTCCCCATCTCTCACCATGCCTGGGGTGGATACCCCGTTGTCGTGCAGAGTTTCACGCCACGTTTTTCGGCTTCGCGATGCAACACGGCAGCACCACCCAGCACCACCGAAACGCGAGGCATCGAGAGCTGCTCGGTGAGCAGTTCGAAGAGGGATGCCAAAGCGCCACCTGATGGATGGATCCCTGGCACCCCAAAATCCTAGTTGAGTTTGTGCTTTTGGGATTTCTATAAGTGGGAAAAAAATGACATATATATGTATACAGTACATGGTATTCTATTTCTATTGAATAAAGATAGAAATATGATCTCAGACACAAAATCAAACCAACAAGGTTTTCTTTGTCCCTTTGAGGTCAAGAGTGGGTTCGGTGTCCCTGAGCCAACAAGGAAGTTAAAAGGGGGGCTCGTTGACCAAAATGGTTGATCAAGGGGCAGGACCCAGTGCATAGGCCTTGATGGAAGAGAAAAAAATATGGATGAACTTTGGTAAAAAATCTATCCTTTTGCAGACCCTTTTTCTGAGCGAAACAAAAATTGGAAATAGGAAAATGATACGGAAATTGATGACAAACAAATTATCCAGCAGTGCGGAGATGCTAGGGTGCGAGATTGTGTGCTAATAACATCATGTGCTTTACTACTTTACTTCTTTCTCTTCATCCAGAAAGGGCTCCCAAACTTTATATAAAGTAGAAACAACTCTCCATTTGGTGCCGACTTCCAACACGGCCCCTTCTCCCTGGCCACCTGCATCGCTCTTGCAAAGCTGAGCAGAATCCCAATCATCATCACCACCCAGGATCGCCAAATGAGCTCGTTTCGAATCGGACAACCAACCTGGGTGAATCATCACAGAATCGGCGCAACAAAAGGTATTTGGAGACCAGTTGGAGACCACTGTTGTGGACTTAAGGTTGTTGGATATCTCTTTTGGGTTTGGGATAGTGAATATGGAATCCAGGCGTCTTTGATCTTATCCATGCTTAAACCAGGCAAGAGTTTTGTTGTTGAAGCAGGCCAATGGCAATTCTTTGCTGGGCATTCACTGGAATGTAATAGGAATAACTTAAAATGTAACATACAAATAGATTTGCCGCCATCGATTTCTTTTTGGCTTGCTTAAATCATGGCTTAACCCCTAAAGGTAGGATCAAAGAAATCCTATCAACAGACTCTAAAGGAAACATTCTCTTTTTATCCAGTTTTGTTGGGTGGGTTCCAAGAAGGGCCACCCTGTAGAATCAAGACTACTTCATGCTTGCCCACCAAAAAAACACCTGAATTATAGGACCGGATAACCTCCACAAACGATGTTTGTTTTGCGTATGGCTGGATGAAGAACCAAAGACCTAGTAAAGGATATGAAGAATGTCAAAATATTATATAGCGCTTAGCGCGCCAGTGAATATGTTTGAAATGTTAGCTGTTGCAACAACTATTTTTTACAACAGCTGTAACACCAAAAGTACACATAGCTTGACACACTTTAGACCTCACACAGTGATGTGGAGAAATATCCACTCATAATTGAAATCAAGATGGCCTTGCAAACATATTGGATATGGCATCTTCTGCTGAGATGCACTGAAGACATCGAAAACCAAACTTACGAGCGATGCGGATTGACTGAACAGTTTTTTGAATTTCTTGTGGCCAAAAATTGATTTCAACCCCGCACCCCTCACCGCCCTACCCCTACCCTTCTCATTCAAGTCCATTCGTTTGAAGGAGGGGCTATGAGACCACATAGAACTGCTGATCCCAAACCAAAAATTCCGTCCGCAACACTTTCAAATCATCAAGAACCTCCCCTTATTGCAACAAAAGTTCAAACCCCAAAGTCCAAATCATTGCAAATAAAAAACACATACAAATACATGTTCCATTTTTTTCTACTCCACCCCCAAGAAAAAAAGACTCTGAAATAATTTTTCATGACTGACCCCTCTTGTTTCATATCCAACCAAAAAAAAACCTCACCCTTTTTGGGGCCCAGATACCTTCACCCCAGGCCTCCGAGGCCGTGACTTGCAACGCCTGGAAGACTTCGCTGCCCAAGGCCGTCGCGTCCACGGGGGTGGCACCACCAGCGGCCGAGGGCGTGGAGTCCTTGCGGAGCACCAAGTCGCCCACGTCCAAAACGGCTTGTTTCCTTGAGGTCTGTGGAATGGAATGGTTTAGAATTGGATATTGAAATGATGTAAGAGTTCGGAATCCAGATCTTAAAGATGGTGAGATAACATGAAACATATGACATGGCATATTTGTTTGACAAAACGATGACATAAAGGGAGTGCACTGGAGAAAGGTTGTCGTCACGCCGACAAAGAATCATTGAATCAAACATCTGGTGGATCACCCATGGAGTTTTGGAAACAGGAGCAACATCTGTGTCAACAGTGTCCTTGGGATCTATCTCTTGATGAGCAAGTTGGCAAGAGATGGGTTGCTTAGCCCACATCTTGAGAACCTCCAAATTATCAGGTAGATTTTCAAAGTTACATCTCCTATTTTTTCAACAGAACCAAGACTGCTTCAATCAATGCATTTTCCCTGCTGTTTGGCACACCTATGATTCAAACCAAATGCCAATTTCGCTATCTTGTGGAACAAAAAATGGTTGGAATGAGAAAATGCTTTACCTTTCTTCTTCCAAAGACACATGCCCAATTGAAACCTCGAATCTCTTTCCCAAGAACCCCCTAGGCTGGGCCAACCCAACAACCTAACAACCTTGGATCTAAGCCCCATCCAACAGTCACCACCACCAGGGATTGTTGTATTTTTAATTAGGGAATCCCAACCTAAACCCTTCATTTGCCACTGGCATCCTGGGGGATTGGATCCAAACCTTCGCAGCAAAAATTCACCAATTTCCCAAGGTACAAAGCGGCCGCCAGGCGTTCGGTTTTGGGTTGACTTAGGCCAGCACTCAGCAGAGCAAAACGTTGTAAGCAGCTGGGATAGAAATGCACAGCGCAGGACAAATGCTCCGTGTCAAAGGCCGCTTTGGGCCGAACATCCAGCAGCATAACCTTTGGAAAAACCATGGATGGATCAATGGGACTGGTAGATGGATGTACCTACATTTACCATACACATCAATTAAATGTAGGTAAATATACCATACATGGATCCTATAAGGAATGTTTGTGCAGTTTGAATCAGAAACATGGAGAAGATGTACGCACCCAGAAAATGAACGAATGTCCCCGGAAAAGGGACCATTTTGAAAAGGAAATGGGTCATCTTCCAACCATCAATTTTTCAGGAGATATCTTAGTTTCAGGGGGTATGGGAAGATTCCGTGCCAAGCAAATTGGGGGGAACTGGTGCAAGGTGGCCTGAACTCTTCATCAAGACGGAGGGTTGTGCAAAAAAGAATCCAAAACAACAAACGCTAATGACAGCACCAAAAGCCAAAGCTATTTTAGATTCCCCTTAGGGTTGTTGTAGTATGAGCGTATACGACCTACTCATTTTGATGGGATAGTTGAGCCATACTGCTTCTACAAAACTGGCCATCCAACCATCACCTTCCCTTGAAAAAACCCAATGGTCCCAGCCACTTTCAACGTGGGCAACCCCGAGGACGGCGCAACGCCCTCTGCCGCCACGGCAGTCACGTCGCCGTCGCGCACCAAGTGCGCCACGGCCTCGCGGGCCAGCAGCGCCAGGCGTCGTTCCTGCTCCGCACGGGCCAAGACGCTACCCGTCCACTCCGCACCGGTGCCCGTCTTCCGCAACTGCTGTCGCACCTGTGGTGATTTTGGGAAGGCATTGTGTGGTTGGAAAAGACCTGGCTTTGAAAGATAGCGCTTATGAGGTGTGGATGGAACATCTAAAAACTCTTGGACTTGTAAGTTTAGGAAAAAACATTGGTCTCTAAAAACATCCCCATTTAAATACCAACAAAGTGATTTTTCACATCATGCTCTTTCTCTTTTCTTCGTTTTCATCCATGATTTTGTCCACCCCAAACCCATGCCTGAGTTAAAACTTTGGACATGCGGAAGGTAAAGGACTTGGGTGTTCTGGCATGGAGGTTCTCTGCTGCCTTCCATACATCTTTCAACTTCTCCAAGGATGTGATTCTGGTTCGATCAACGGCAGAGTTGAAGTCATCTTCTTGTGCATCTAAAAAGGCTTGTTTCCTTGGCGTTTTCCAGGTGAACTCCCAAGGTTTATTTCAATGATACCCCGTTGATGGCAACCAGAAATCCGGCGGGAACGCACCAGTTGAGGTAAAGGTAGTTGAAACCCATTGTTTACATGACTTTTTTACATCCCAGGTGGTGCAAGATTTCTGCCACCAACAGTATGTTGTTGCCATTTGTTGATGTTGATGTAGGGAAAGTCGATACTTGTTCTGTTGGTTCTTTCCAATGATTCTAAAGCTAGATGTCCAAATGGGACCACCAAAAATTGACATGGCTACTTGAAAAGTTGGGGTTGGAAGACAATCGTTTCTTTTGGGCATGGCTTCCTGGCCGGTGCGAACTGATAGGTGCAGGGAGTGTAGTTTTATGTATGTTTTTGCCTGGTGGATCCTCGCGACCTAGAAGCTAAGCCCTGAGTGACGCGGCAATCAGTATGTACAAATCTCTCCTTGGTGTAATGAAAACCCCTTTATTACTGCAATGACAACAAAATATGCTGGTTAGCTATTACCCTCTATGCTTCGAGGGGTTGCCATAAATTCCTATGCTGCTCGGTCAACGCTGAAATCACTGCTTTGGCCAACACAGTGAATTTTCTTCATCATCACCAAAATCAACATCCTCTCATCACCATATCCAAAATCATCCCTTAAGATGTGGGATATGCAAAACCTGGAACCTCCATGACCAATTTGGATAATTTTGGATACAACCCCACGCAACAAGACATCCAACCCATCCAACCCAACCCCGAAAAAACCACAGCCCAAGGTGCTCCAAGTCCATTAAAGCTACAGCCAAGAAGGGAACAAAGGTGGGATCTCCACGACGGATGTATTCGTGCCATAATCTCATGGTCACCTCATGGCCGTTTTCTTGTTGGTGTTGTAACGAAAAAACCCAGAGTCCAAGAGTGGGAAAAAAAACGTGGTGAACGATTCTTGTGTTTTTTTGTTTGTGAAAGAAAAATAGTGGCGTTGGCTGGAGTAATAAACCTTTCTGTTAGGAAGAAAACGCTTTTTTCTTGTGTTTGATATTGCTTCAACAATTCTTGACCCTTTATGGTTACGTCAAAAAGACTTCAAAAAACCTCAAAAAATTCGCCAACAACCAAGGAGCATCATCAGCAACACCCCAGTGATACATTCATTCATTCACGTGGATTTTAAACCTTTGTCTTGGGTACCTGGTCGAAAAATGTGATGGTAGGAATACTAAAAATTGATGGTTGGATGGTGAAACTTCTTTTTAGACTTGTCCCTTTTCAGGGGACATCCGTTCATTTTCGGGAAGGACAATCGTTTCAGAAGAGTCTTTCATCATTCTATTCGAAGAAATTTTGCACCAGTTGATATGGACCTTTTTATCAAACCAGTTTTCACAAGGTTTTGGAATACAAGTACATCCAAAAGGTGGCTTGTGGCCGGATTTCTGACCCATCAAACAGTATGGTTTGAAAAATGCTTTTTTCGTTGGAACTGGAAGGATTTTGATTCAGATATCATACGCCGCCATAGAGTTCAATGGCCTCCAATGGATCTCTCATCTTTCTTCAACAAAAACCTCTCTCTGAAACCAAGTAACATGCAAAGGGTTCTTGTAGGCAAACAATGTAATGAACCAAGGTGTTGCATAAACCACAGGTGCAACACCCGCTTCTTCCAGTTGGTTATGCAAGTGTGGCAAATGATACAACAAGAGCTGACGAAAAAAGAGCAAAGTGATATGCAGAATCACGAAACCTCGGCTTGGGAAACTGGGGGAAAAATTGCCACATGGCAAAGTGTCATTCATTTTGTCCAATCCTACTTGAGTCCAAAAAATTCGCTGGCGAATGTTGATTGAACCACGTCCAATTAAAAACAAGCGTACTATTGAATTCTTGGGATTTTTACCTTCAAATCTGCACATACTTCACTAAGCTATAAGGTTCGATGAGCTTCCAATCTAAGGTGTTTTGTGGCTTTTTTCCATCATGAATCATATCAACTAACCTCATATTCCATTGATTCCTTCATCATCTGTGAAGCACATAACAAAACATGAAACCGGTAAATCTGGAAAAAATTGAAAACTTCCCGCAGTTTTTCCTTCCAAAATCCACCCAAGAAACTCTCTCCATCATAAAAGCAGGGCATAAAGATCCGTACAAAAGAAATGAAGCACGAGAGCGCGGAAGTATCATCACCAGCAAAGCCAGAGACCGATTGGATGTAGGCAAAAACTGCTGCCACCTGGCGGGGATTGGACCGCCAATGAATCGAAGTGCTATGGAAGATGGTGTTTTTGGCCCATAGTTCGTTGTCTTCAAAGAGATGTGGTTGGAAATCGCAAATCTGAGAATTTGGTGAAAGTAACCACAACAAAGCCACACTGAAGTACTACCAGAGTTGACATGGAACCAAGCTACACCAAGTCAGAGTCAAGTTGACATTCAAAAATAAACTAACAGGTGGATATGACAAATCAACAAGTTTGAAACATCCGTGTTGGAGAGCAACTCCATCCGTTGATGGGGATATCCATATCCCATCCCTGAAGTTGACCATGGTTTTATTGGTTGGGTCTTGTTTCATGATCACTTCACTTACTGAATAATTGTTGTATGTCTCATTCATGAAGGGAAGTCCAATCCCCCCTCAAAAAGCATTCCAAAACCAGCAGCTTGGTAGTGCCAAGAGTGGTAGTTCGATCTTCCTCCAGAGAGCACTCTGAACTTGATTTCTGATGACAAGTTTCCACCCATAAAAACAATCAAAAAGAAATCACCTAAATTCTTCCAACAACAAAAACAAGTCCAGAGATTCTTCCTGTTCAAAGTGAGGCCGTCATTTACTGCATTTTTCCCAAAGCCCGAAAACGTCAAAAGTCCCTTTGCTCCTCCTAGCAATCTGCCATCCTACAGTCCCCCCATTCCGTGCCTCATGTAGGCCCTGCATATATCCTCAGAATTGCTCAAAACACATCTGTTTCTTCAAAAAACCAAGCATCGTTACCAATATGCATTGGTTGGTCAACAGAAACAGCGTATTTTAATCTGTCTCAAAATTCGGGACCCCTCAGAAGCCCGAGTCAAATGATCAAATGGCTAGCGTAGTATGAAATCAAAGCGATTCTTTTTTTGGGGACCCCTGACACACGCCCATCTCGCAAAGGTGGCTTCGACATTCTGCCAACTGATTCCCCCAGAACTCCCAAAAAAAACACAAAAAACTCAACAAACCCCAGACACTCACTCAATATATGCTGTATTTACCAACATTTACCACCTAAAAATTACCCCAATTTGTGTAGGTAAATTATCACCCCACCACCTCCATTGAGTGGACCCTCCAAAAAACCGGTTGATGCCGAGGAACGGATATTTTCTTGACGACATAACTTCGTGAGCATCTCATGGAGCTTCCTTTTGGCTTATTGGGAGAACCCAGCTTCACCCGAGGAATCTTCCCCGTGAAACATGTGAAAAAAAAAGCCATCATTATCTGCTAGGGTTTTACAAGGTTTTTGTTTGACATGGATGGGTACAAAAAAAGTGGTGAAGATGTAGCACTGTGGTGGTTTAAAAAAGGGTGAGAAAAGAAAATTGTGGGGTTTTTGTCATCTCTATGTGGTCATGGTGAAGAAGTAAGCACTGATTTGGGGAATGCCAGGGCTCTGCATCATGTCTAACTCCATGATCTCCTTCAACCATCCATCAAGTGATTTTGAGAGTATCTTTGAATTTAAAACTTCGTCCAAAATGAAAGGCTTTCCAATGAACATATGAAGTAAGGATTCGAGATGTCGCGGAACAACCCACATAGATCCACCTTCCATCTTGCTTCCAAACATTTTCTCATAGGATTGGTGCACCACTAAAATTCAAACATTCGCCATTCGCGCTTTCCTTTTGTAAAGGCTAATACTTTTTGTCTCCGCATATCTCCACCAATGTCTATTTGAAAAAATCAACGAAACCGTCCCAGTGAAAACCTTTCAACGACCTGGAAGATGCTCAAAAACTGAGCAGTTTGCGCGTCCGACAAACATGCATGTCAAACTGGAACTTTTGCTGTGAGAAATTTCACCGCAACACTCATATGGCAGAACTAGCTTTTCTCATCATTTTGGGGTTAACGAAGTTGATCTTCCAAACAATCCCCAGTCCAAATTCCAGGTTTCCTATTGGGTTTCGGTCACTTTTCAGGGGCAAACACTTAAACTTTCTGGGGGGGGTAAACAGCTGGCAACAATAAACCCCTCTCAGCTGCAAAATTCGCCCTAAAATTCCTAAACCTGAATGTTTCCAGGATTTGGGGGGTGGGAGATTCCCTGATGCAAAAATCTACCATTTTTTTGGGGGGGACAAAAAATTCCCCCGAAACCGACGGGGTTGAACTCCAAGACTCTCCCGCATCTCCACACCAAAGGCTGGATGATTTCCACGTGTTCGCATCACATCTACCTGCGACCACCCCAATCCAATCCAAGCGGTTGAAGGACCACCAAATACCCCAACAAGGTCAAAGGGAAAATTATCAATCATCGCGAAGTTTTGGGAAAGTTGGTTTCAAAAAGATGTGTTGAGCTTAAAATGAGTTTTTTTTGAAGACTTTGATGCTTGGAAATACCAAAGATGGAGAGAGGTTTCTGTTGTGGGTTTCTTTTGGTGCAGAAATTTTGAGCCATTTGAAGGGTTTTGCACCATAATTCATCTCTGCTAAAATCAAGAAGGACCAGGTTGAGAGGTTAGGATGTCAATGACCAAGACAGTTGGGTAAAACATCAACTTCACCCAAACGAAATCCGGTAGGAATTGATGGATATGGTCATATGGTACATAGATGGTAAATTGAGAAGTCACCAATCACCAGCAGTACCATGTAAGTATTCTTGTCATCATTTTTGTCTTCTGTTTTTGGATTATGCTCTCATTCTTCTAGGGTTTTACGTAGTGATGGTAGTGATGTGGGAGATCACTCATTGGGTGCTTGACATTTCCATGCAAAAAAACAGATAGTGATAGTGAACAAATTGACTTCTACAGAATTTCCCACAAAAAAAATTCCCAGATATGTACCCAAAAAAAGTAGCCAAGATTTCTACTCCAAATTGAAGCTGTCAGTTTGTTTCATGTTTTTTCATACCAAAAAAACTGTCAGTTCTGATCACAGATTTCCACGTTTCAAACCGTCTGGACCTTGATGGTGTGCAAATCTGCTTCGCTCAGTTCCATGTCACCTTGGCCTGCAGACTTCCAGCAAAAAACCCTGGGGGTTAAGGGTGACATTTTTTTTGGATGTCATTGATGTAAGATAAGATTAAATAGGTATATTTTTTTTGTTGGTACATTCTCTGGCAATTACTTTTTCACCAAAAATGATGAGACTGATGTGGGTTTTAGATGTACTACAGGTGTAGATACTCATTTCAACATCAAAAAAGAACCTTAGCACCTAAGCCGTCTACAGGCCATCTTCATTCCTTTGCTATTAAGACCCTTGCACTCCTGCCATGTAGAAATCCGTTGCCCAAAAAACGACTGAAAATCTCCCCAATTGCGAAATTAATTATCACAAAACACCGGGGAACAAGGTGCAACTGCCTGGTTTCTCTATGGTGTCACCACAAAAATCTACCATTTCTGATTCATCCGCACCTGTCGATGATAGGAGCTTCGGCCCCATGGAAAAACGACAACAAGACCATCCATCGTTATTCCCCATGCTTTTAGGGAAACGAGGTGAAAAAACCCATCCCAAAATGTTGGTGACTTAGAAAGTTTCAGGGAAGAGATAGTGTTGTCGGAAGAAATCCGGCTAACCACTGTGCTATATTGATGAAATTCTTATGAAACCATGGGAAAATTCTCAATGCACAACAAATTTGTCACCTTGAGGTGGATATTCATCTTGAAGACCTTTGGACAACATCTTCGGCCACAATTTCGCGCAGTCAGTTGCCAAAGCCAAGGAATTCTCATTCTCTTCAAGCTCGCGGGACCCATCACTCATGGCCAAAGAAATTTTGGGGTTTGATAATTTTTCGCCTCAAAAAATATCATTTGAATTTGTGAACAAAAACACATGACGAACTAAGAAAATATCTCAAAATTAGCATGAGTTGGAGCTGAAGACTTAAACTGCTGAGATTGGAGATCCTGGTTGTTTTAGCGCTCG
This sequence comes from Breviolum minutum Mf 1.05b.01, assembly GCA_000507305.1. Classification (NCBI taxonomy): domain Eukaryota; class Dinophyceae; order Suessiales; family Symbiodiniaceae; genus Breviolum; species Breviolum minutum. The sequence continues at coordinate 14,077 of DF242518.1, forward strand.
CCAAAAAAAGGGGTCCGGGGCTGAAAAAGATGATATCTTTCATAGCCTTCACCATTTTTTCGGTTATCATGAAACACAAGATATTCTATGCTACTTGACCCCGGGAAGGGGTAAAAGAGCAAACTCAGAAAAAATGCCCGCGGTTCACCATGGTTTTGCTTTTTTGGTTTCAGTTTAGTACCCATATATACACTGTATATACTTATACATCATCAAAAGATCAAACTCATGACATCCTTCCTGAAAGGTTTTTTTCGTCGATCACCGTAGTTGTCCGCCAAGTCCAATTTGGATCAGCAGAGTTTCATCTCTGGAGCCCAAAACGGTGCGACAGAAGCCATTTTGGGCTCAGGACTTGTCATGATTCCCATGGAACTAACAAAGCTCTGGGATGGATTTTTTTTCGATTCGGTGATTTGCACCATGTTAGCTCAGCTAGACATACGTCAGTTGTTGATGTTGTTGTTGTTGTTGTTGTTGTTGTTGTTGTTGTTGTTGTTGTTGTTGAGAATAATTTAAAAATACACCATGATTCTGTTCATGAATTCCCCTTTTGCCCAACTTGACTCTGCATCTTGAATCTATTTCTCAACCCACCCAACACTTCCAGAAACCATGGGGAGAACACTCTCCCATCCAAAAAAAAATGACAGAAAACAACAACGACGAAACCACGGACTTGTTTTTTTCAAACTAATTTTCATAGTTCCTTAGTGACTTACCTTTCGAAAAGGGGGTTCTTCCATACCCAATGTGATCATTCCTGCAAAATTGCAGAACCAATCATCTCATGAGTCATTCCACAATCTTTTTTGTCGTTAGGTCGCCATTCAAAAACTCTCCCTAAAATGATGTTCCATGGGTTCGGTAGGATGTACCACTGAAACAACTTCAACCTTCCAACCATGAAGGGAGGGGAAGTACACCCAATGGCTGGGGAAGATCAATGATCTTCCAAGACTTAGGATGGGTTTCTGCAAAAAAGATGCCGTTCTCATAGCAACACACCACCTGTATCACTTGGATGATTCGTCCAAGTTCTTCCCTACGAAAATCTTCAATGCAAACGCAAGCTTTATTTTAGATCCGTGATCCCCATCTCCAACCTCTAAAAAAAAAGGACCATTATACGAGTACGTCATTTTCCGGGTTTCCAAGGCTTTCACATTGCTTCAACTGCCTTGGAAATTCACCTTTTTTCAATCAGAACACTTCATCCATCAAGTCGCTCTTCTTCAGAGGCAACGCTTATCCCACTTGAATGATGCCTAAAGCTGATAGTCTTTTCCATAGCCATGAAACTTTGAAACATCAAACGCTTCATCCTCCCCCCACTTTTTTTGGGTTTCTCCTTCCTTGGATCCACCCCCCCTGTTGACTACTGAATTTTCCGACTCGTTTGTGAGGAGGAGATTCCCCAATCCAAGGGGGGATGGCAATAGATCCAACCCACAACTCATACCCTCAAAAAAATACTCCCTGGAAGGTTTAACAGCTGTTAGCCCCTGAAAATCGGCCGACAAAAACCCCCAAAAGGAAAGAAAGGATCAGTCTTCCAGGCATCATATTTTCAAGGGCGGTGTAGATGTTGATTTCAAACCAACAAAAAAACCTTCTGTTTACAGGTCTGTTTACATAAACCACAGTCTCTATTAGTTGGATAGATCCAACCCATTTTCCCTTTAAATCAGATTTCAGGAAGGGGCAAAATTCTTGACCCGAGGATTCCTGGACCAACTTCAGGTCTCCCCGCCTTGGGCAAAGCCTTTTGTAAAGGTCGAATGTTGCGCTTCAAACGCCGATCCGACAGAGACACCACCTGCACTCCAAGAAATCGGGGGGGACTACCACTACCCGTTTCCGGGGTCGTAAGTGGAAAAGGTGGAAATAAAAACATAGGAAGAAACTTAGAAAAACTTGAAACAAGTTGTGAAGAGAGGTGGGTGAAATTGGCAAATCTACTTTCTTGTCAGATTGGATGGCAACTTCTTGGGACACCAGGACACCATCATAGCTCTGCAAAATCCATTGGAAGACAAGGATCGTCTTAAAACAGTAGATGATCATGTGAACATCTTTGGAACTATCCGTTGCAGTCGTCTTCTCACATAGCTCCATGCCATGCCTTATTCGCTGTTGAAATCTTGCACCAGTTGATAAGTCGGTGATTCCGTGAAAGCCACATGGATACCATGAAATTGGCAAACTCTTTGTAGGATAATTCCTTTATCAAAACTGCCTTTATTTAGTATTCATGGTATACATAGGGTCCCGCAACGGATCCCCACTGTCATCACTGAACTTTTGGAAAAAAATGGCATCTTGAAAAAAAAAGGTGTAGTCTCCAACTGTCGTCAACTTCAACCACTGGTTGGAGCCGCCTGGAATCCCTGGAACTAAAACGGTACACCACCATGAATCACTAATCTTTACCTGAGAATTACTGTTAGCAGTCATCTTTGAATAACTCATGGACCACAAAAAAATACCCCCCCCCCCCCCGAAAATAAAGATGACAATAGAAAAACAACCATGAATGAAGATCTATCTCCTACTAAACATGGCGATTTTCCTGAAATAGCCATTGTTAGTTTCTAGGAGGCGAATCCTCCAAACCTCCCTCGTCCCTTCTCGCCGTGTCAGCGGACCAAAGACCATGCAGGGTACCTGACAGAGGTTTTTCGGTTTTTTGGGTGAGAACTTACTGGTGAAGCATGGGGGCTTTCACTGACAACCTTCACAAACCTCAAAAAGATCCAACCTTGCTAAGAGCAGGATTTTTGACAAGCTTTGTTGGAGGTTTTGTCACCAAGAAACTCAAGAAACCTACAAAAATGGATGTTGATATGGAAGAAGATCTTTGGCTACGTTAGAAATCTTCAAGGGATTTGTTTTCCATTTTTAGGTCAAGAAGTGTCCTGAAATTGATGCACCACAACATGGACATCTCTTCATTTCCTTTTGAGTGTTCACCATTCAGAATCAAAAAATAATTTGAACAAATATTTTTCCTATGATAATAATCCCTTCAAATTCTTGAAAAGAATAAGAATCCCTTCAAAACCATTGGTAGAGATTGTCTCTCTTCTCCCCCTTTGCAGGTTTTGTGACTGATTCCCATCCCTCTGACACCATAGTGGCACCTCCCTCGCTGCTCAAGGAGAGAGTGCGAGTGCTGGAGACATAAGCCTGCAAAATGCAGCTTGATTATGTTAAATGGAAAAACTGGGTACCCTTGGGGGACTACCCGACTTTTGTACCTACTACATATGGGTTATATCGGGCAAACGGCCACGGTACTCTCCCACGGGTACCCACATTTTCCCAGTGATTATGGGCACTTTACGAAATGTTCCACTTTCATATGTTCCAAACAAATGCCACGGCTTGGGCAGATCAATCTACAATTGAGTGGTTTCGACTGTAAAGGAGACTGACATAGGTACAGCATATATTGATTCACAAAGCAAGAACCTAGATCAACCAATCTAAAGGAAATGTTACAAACAAACCTCTGCTGCTTGTATTGTTTTCTTTTGCGATTCTCTAAAGTGGCCAAAATTCATACAGTTTTTTTTCTAAATGAGACATGTGTACCAATGAGGTCATACTGTTGATAAAAGACCTCCTGCACCAGTTGAGGTTGGTAGTTTATCCCATGATTTACCAGGGTTTAAAAAACATCTGAGGTGGTGCAAGATTTCTTCCATCAACAGTAGTCACAATTTACCAAGCTGGAAAGATGTTGAAATGAGAGGAAGTCCCTGGGCCCCCAAGATCACCTTTCACCACCTAAGACCTGGATTTCTCCCTTAAAGATTTCCTTCGTAAACAAAAATCTAATCTGTTTGGATGAAAAGAACAAACATCCCTGAAAAGTGACATCATCAACAAAGTGACATCATCATCATCATCATCATCATCATCATCATCATCATCATCATCATCATCATCATCATCATCATCATCATCATCATCATCATCATCATCATCATCATCATCATCATCATCATCATCATCATCATCATCATCATCATCACTACCCATTTTCAGGAGTGGAACGTGAAACCCCTTCGCCCCCCAAAAAATAAACTTGAGCAAACAACAAAAATCCATGTTGGCTTTCTAACCATCCCCACGAAAAATTCCCCAAAACCCTATCCCCATTACAAAAATTCAGCGGACAGCTGTCCTATGCACTCCCTTTCTGCGGACCCCATACCTCTAAGTTGCCAGAGCTGGAGTCAAGGTATGTAGTTTCTGAAAATCGAAGTGCACCACCTCGATGGAATGACACCCTCCGTCCGGGAATCTGTCAAATATCCCCCTCAGTTTTTGTCGGTAATTTTGAGTCGATGAGTTTCCGGCTTTCCCTTTTTGGTGGGATATGCTCATATGTGATCGTTCCATGGAGGGTAAAACCAGATTTTAAAGAACGGTTTGGTTTTGGTGAAGAGTTTTGTTTGCCCGTTTTTTTTGGTTTGAATATCATGGGAATTTAAGGTACCCCCCCCAAAGCTATCCTGCCAAGAAATACGGCCTTATTAAGGTCTTATTAAGGGAAAATTGTTGTTAATAACCTGTTAACAAGGCCCTATTTGCCGGGGGGGTAGCTTTCGGCGGGGGTACCTCAAATTCCCATGAAAATTAAGGGATTACAAAGATTCGGTCAGTTCACAAGTTTTGGAGAGATTGTTTGTTTGGATGTTTACTTTTTTTTCTTCCAAAATTCTTTTAGTTTTACACTTTGAATTATCATAATTTCTGAAGATATATACTGTATACTATATGTGCACGAAAACCTTGACAGAGTATGACGACACAACCGCGTCACGATGACATGACGATACCATCATCACGGTACAATTGCCACAACGGGGGGTGTTTGATGTCAAACCCCATCTTCCACGGGTTGGAGACATGATGTCACTCGTCACCAAGCAGTGTTTGCACTTACCGTCATAGAGGTACATCACTCTCTAGAAATATTGTTGTGTATACAATGCAGATTTCTTGAATTTACATAAATTTCGAATTATAACATTAAAAAACAAGCAAAAACTCTATATTGTAAGTATTGGGTGAATGTTCGTGGAGCCATTGTTGCTATTCACTCGTGTCCCAGATCGCCACTTAAACAGATCTGCTACACTGGGCACCCGGACCCACGGTCAAGTCACCATCAACACGAACCAGGTGACGTGCGAACAAGGCAAGGTCAAGCCTTGATATTGACTTGAAAAAATCATGAGAAGAGTGAAGTGAAGAAAGGATTTTCGATTTTCCAGCTTTTTCCCACAAAAAGATTTGTTTTGGTGATTCGAGAAAGGCGAGCACCCAAAATTTGGCCTAAAACGGAGGAACCTTCCTCGACATATCTTCATCCAAAACGGCGAGTAGGGTGTTCACCAGGTGAAACAGATAAGCAGCTTGTTTAAACAATTCGGGATGATGGAAATCGAAAATGGATACTGAAAAAAACATTACAAAAACCCATCCAAACTTCGAAATTTGAAGATTTTCTGAACACATCCAACTTTACCCCAAAAAAACATGTCAAAAATTCGAAGCCTCAAAAACCTTCCTGGCAACTTTTACCCGTGTTTTTTTGGTTTGACGGACATCTCCACAGTTTGCAAGTTGGGACACCTTTCCACACCGAGTGGCTGTGCGAAATTCAGGATCAAGAGTGAGAGCTCCAGACGCGTGAAGCTACGAACCTCCCATCGTCGGAGGGTGAGAAACTTGGATTTTGCGTGTTGGGGGAATCTAAACCACCTAATTTACCATAAGTATCCATTAGTTGCTGTTGGATGCTTGAAAAAAGCTCCCAACAAATATGCTCCCAGATGGTGGGATTTAATGGTGATGATTCACCATGGTAGAATCCGGTAAAAAAAATCACCTTAACAAAAATCCAAGGAAAAGCACTACAAATTTTATGAAATCGTGGAAAGTGAAGGTGAGGCAAGCAGGGAGTCTAAAAAGGAAAGGAGGATCTCTTTGGCTGTCAGGCAGAGAAGGCTATACCCAAATCATTTCTTGTCGAAACACCTCATGAAAAATCATTAACAAGGTTTGATCTTGATCATATTCATCAAATTCCAGGTGGAATTAAAACATGATAAAAGAAAAAGGGCCATGGCCAAGATCTTTTTTTGGGTTGAAGGGGGAGAATCATATAACGTACAGAACTTGGGATGCTTCATCTGATCACAAAGCATTTCACCTGTCTTTTCCCCTTTTGGATAGATTCAAAGTTAAGGAAGAACTACCTTCAAACCCATCCAAAACACAAAGGGCTATTGGGATTCCCTATATCTTTGTGTAAACAAATGAATACAGACATATAAAACCAAGATTTTGAGACGGATGCCACTTGAAAACTTCTGGCTTCCCTAAATTCATCATATCTCTTCAGCAAAAAATCAGCAAAAAACACGTGTCACGGGGTTCGCGTCAAGTCACCAAGATGGATAAACCCACAGCGCCGGCACCAAGGACGAAAATTGTCACTTCCAAACGTGCCACACTCAACAGCATAGCTGATGAATCCATACACGTCGTGCACCGCATCGAAGTGGAAGAACCTGGATGATGTGCTTCGATATGCTTGGGATGATGGATGATGGAAGTTCATCTGGTTTTTTGTGGGAAAATATGTTAGTGGTTTTAAAGAGGCATGAAGGAGATGACCTTTATTACTTCACTTCCATTTGTTTTGGTGGATGATGTCTTCATGGTCAACTTCACTTCAAAATCGAGGTGAGGATGGCCCTGCTGTAGATTTTTTTGGGCAAATCTCTGTTTCTTTAGCCTCCCCTTTTTTTGTATCAGTTTTAACAGTTTCTCTGTTGATGTTGAAATTTCAAATTTCATACCGCAAACAACTTAGACTCATTCAATCCATTATTTTTCAAGCTAAAACTTCTTTATGGTTTTGGGTCTGTCTGTCCCTTTTTTTCAGGATGAAGAAACAAAAAACATCCCAGAAATAAGGCCTTTTGATCGGGGCTTATTAACCATTGGTTTCCCTTAAGGCCGTACGTTAGGGAGGGATTATTAGCCATAAAAACCCTCCGGAAAAACATCCCTCCCACATCAACCATTGGAAGTTGCTGATTCGTTGAAGGGGGAGGGCAGTTTCCCTTGGTCACCACCACATCCACCACCCGTTGTTTGTTTAAAAAAACCCAAGGGGTTATAGTGAGATGTCATAAAACTACCGCAATTTTTCACGGAGTTTTTGCCTCGAAAAGGTGGGCCACCTGAAATGATTTAGCAACTGGCTAGCTATCAATAAATCCTTCCACTATACCTGGGATACCATCCTCTGACATGGGGGTTAGAAACATTCTACAGCTTTACCTCTACAAAAAAACACAACTTTCTGGAATCAATCTTCACCAATCTAAAGTATTGGGCCTCTTTGGGATGGTTTTGTGATGCTTAAGTGCCGATTCTTTTTCTGTGACGGGATGATGATGCAATTCAACCGTTTCACGAATTGACACTCCAAAACAGTGGGATTCCTTGAATTTGCATAAGATGCTTGGAAAAAGAAAAACTACTCTTTGAAATGGTGGTTTGATGATGATTTACCAAATGTACAAAGTAAAAAATCATGTGAAACAAATCTAAGATTCAGAAACACCACAGCGGGAACTACACATTTTGGAGGCTAAAATCAATTCATTTTTTGCCACCAATGCAACTTTTGAATCGCAAACAAAACACTTTCCCCCTAAGTGCTCCGAAAACATCCAAGTGAATTCTCCAAGAACGAGATTCACAAAACAAAGTGAACTTCATAATCCCTACCTCAACCACAGAAAGTAATACATAGAAATCCCCGTTTTCCATCAATGAACCCCAACAAAAAAACCCGTAAAGCTGGGAGATTCCCATGCAGCCCATGGTACCAAAATGTGTGAAGTCCACAGCCGATGATGCGACTCCTGATCAACGGAAGAATCCCTTGGAGGGCAGAATCCCAAATTCATAAGATTAGGTTTCGACAAGGTTAAAAGATCGAAAATCCATAAAAAAACCCTCCCAAAAGTGTCAAGAAAACTAACACAATAACACCGACCATTGTTGCAATGCATTTTTCCTGGGTTTTGGTAATAGGTAGGTAGCATAGAATCACCCAATTGACAGCAACCACTTACATACCGAGTTGGTCCTGACTATGCGAAACTGCGCAGCAACGACAAGCTCTCTGGATGTAAACTTCCCAACACCAACGGTGACGGATTCAAACAAGACCTGGGCGACGGATGGATGATGAGGGATGAATCGGTTGGTTCACCATGTGTTTTTGCGAGCAGTGTCTTCCTGTTTCTTGCTACGTTTTGAAGTTAGTTTGTAAGTACTCCTAAAAGTAAACTCTACATTTGCCCTACATTCAAGGCAGTAACTAACAGGATGTATCATGTACTATATCTAGTTGGTGGTTTTCTCCACCCCATCTGAAAAAAAAAAGGTCAACTCAAATTGGATCACTTTTCTTTCCGGGGAGTAAAAAACTAAAAGAATTTGGAATATTTGAAACCAAACACCTACAAGAAGGGGCCCCCTAGTTACAAAGGTAGTGAAATAACCCCAACAAACCCTATGAAAAACCATGGTTGTAAATGGGTTTTCCACTAGGGATAAATCCACGAAAATAGTAGGCTTCGGGGGCCCCTTCCTTGTAGGTATTCACCGGTAGTCACCTTAGCAACCACCTTTTTTCGGGAAGGAAACCGATCCATCGCTCCGCCAAGGCACCTACCACCTGTGCAGATAAGGTGATTTTCAGAGGGATGGTCAGTTTGGAAGGGAAAGAGGAAAAGCCAGGCAAAAAATTAAACTCAGATCGTATGGGAAGGTGAGTTTTGTTTGTTTCTTTTTCCATTTTTGTGTGAAGAAAAATATTTCGGTTGATGATTGAGTTCAAAGCTATGTAACAACATAGCATGTAAGCTCGGTTGGACAGTTATCACATGTTCTACAGATTTTGTCCTGGAGGATACTTCTACAATCCAAGTTGGACTGAACATTTTACATGAGACTTGCAGAACGGATGTAGAAGTTGGTGTGTCCTCTGATATTTTTTTAAAAGATTTTGGCGCAAAGGGGTTGCTTCTTGCTCGCTTTGGGGTTTGAGAAACTTGCAGTGCGGCATACCTTTGCAGAAAAGAATGCCAAGAAGATCCCCACCTCCTGAGTAGGGTAAAAATAAATTCGGATGCTGTATATATAGTCATGACTCCATGACCACATACCACACACATAACCACAACAAGTAAAGCTATACCCTCCGTGAACCTAACCGTGGGACCCACCTGAAAAAAGCCAGCTCAAAAGGAAAATAGTCTTCCAACCAACAATTTTCAGGTGCGAGCTGTTCGTCTCATTCAGGTAGATAGGCCCAAATGAGCGTTCAAAACCCTTATGACATTCACCTTGATTGGTTAATGGGGATCCTTATTTAATGCTTCATTACAATCCCCATCTAAGTGGGTCCCGTATAATCCCATATATACAACAAACATAAGCATTCCATGTATAATCCCCTCTAAATACAGCAACCAACCATGGGCCAAAGGCCTTGTTAACCCCGTGCAATTTTGGGTTGGTGGTTCTAATTAACAAGGGTCAACTGGTCTGAGTTGAACAACCAACCAGGGGCCATCCCATCCACGGAGATCCCCGTGGAGCCTATGAGAAGCGATGATGCCAAGTGTGCCAGTGAACGAAGTGACACGGAAGGATCTGTATGGGTGAAACCTACACGGCGCCGGTGCTCGGGAAAAAAAATCGGCGTTGGCGTTGGGTAGATGACATGGTAAAAATTTTTCGCATAGATACCCCACAAAATGATGGTTCGGAAACTGGGAACTCCCAAAGAACCTTTTGGGTAATCTTTCGGTAGTTTAAGTTCGAAAGGGTGTCAAGATTTTTTCTGCCGACGGAGCTCTTTGAAACACAAGGCGCAAGATGAGAGTGATCAACATTGCCGAATTTGCAAGTTCTTCATCCCAGTGTTGAATGAAAGATCCGTGTTCTGATAAGAAGGTGCTACTACAATATCAAAAATGAAGGCAGTGAAGATACCATATTCATGAGGTTCAGATCCTGTCAATTCTGTAATTACTATGCTGCTTACCATCATTTTTACACTTCACCAACCTCTGTAACGTAACCCCACCGAGAAATCAGTCAGGGGCCTCAAAATGGCCCCGAGCCGATCGTTATAAATGGACATCTAACCCCTATAAATGGCAGAAAATCGTAACTTAGGGGTCATTTCACCCCAGAATCAGTGGACTTTTTTCACCCGACTTATAACTGGTGACTTTGGCCCAAAACGCCCGCAACAAAACCGTTGCCTGAAACAAGCATCGCAGCTCCTGAAGTCCGTGGCAATACAATCACAGCAATTTTCCCGTTGAACAGGTGACCCACCAAAACGGATTCTTGGAGAAAGTCTTCTTACTGTTAGGTTTTTCAAGGGGTAAAAATTGTTGTTTCTTTTTGGATGGGGCGTGGTAAAGACTCGAAATGCTAAGTAAAAACATGCCAATTGAAGATTGGTTTCAAATTGCTTCCCATGGTAGGATGAGGAGAACCCTTGAAAACCAGAGTCCCAGATTTGAAAAAGTTTCAGTCAATATCAAGATTATCATCTGGAAATAGTTCGATTCTCGGCCGATTCGTTCCGATAATTCCAGGGTTCTACCGGTCCGATAATCGTTTGAGTGCTACTTGGATGTCCCAGAAAGTGCTGGTAAAAGGTTAGGATCAGTGGGTTGTAACCCCAATATATCACAATATATCACATTTATAAGTAGCTTATAGGCCATTTACTAACCATTTACTAGCCTCCTCGGCCATCCAAGTATTCTTTGATTTGACTTCAGCCATCCAGATCATCCACTGACATAAAGAAGTCTCCTGGCCGCAAGGAACCTTAGCACATGCAAATGAGGAACGGACCCCATGACAAACAGGTCAATACGGAAACGTCCAATCCTTTTTAAAGGAATTCAAAAGGCAAAAACCCAAGGATCTTTTGGATAAACCACAAAAAGTCATGACTCAAGGTACCCCCTTCCGTTGAAATCAATTCATTTCTCAGAGTCCCTTGAACTTGGGTCATCAAGATGGATCAACGGTGATTGCAAATGGCTTAGTTGAATGGGAAATCAGTGGTGATCAATGTTGTGGGGAAATTCATCCCATGTATACATTGAAATCTTCGAAATCTTCGAAATCTTCCAAATCACCCAAAAAAACAACCCCACATGGATCCCGTTTGTGATTTCCCATCCCCTTCAACGCCATGCTGCTCCGTATCAATGATGCCAAAGCCATCGTCACCGCGCCCGAAACCGAGAGCATCGACTCCAAACGCGCCGAACTCAACAGGCTCAGTGACGAGTCCGAACGCGCTGCGTCACGAGGCAATGGCCTTGGAAAGCCGCGGGTTCCGCCATCAGCCACGAAAAACCGAAAAATCCCAGGGTCCCGGAAATTTTTTCCATTTGAAATACTGGTTGGTTAAAAAAAGGGATCCTTATTTCATAGTTTATGAAATAATCACCATATATCACGTACGTGTAGCTTTTTTCATCGCCTTAGATGGGGTGAAGTTTGGAAGAAAGATGCGAAGATTCAGAGATGGGGGATCTGATAATTTTTTGGGGACAAATTAGATTGCGAACAAAAATCAACCGGTGGTAACAAAAAAACTGGTTTGATGTTGCTAGGACTTTTGCCAGAAAACATTTTACTAAGCCCATCCAGCATCAACACTCTTCATTTTTTTCCTTCCCCGTTTGTTGGAAGAATAAAACCCATCAACGTCCGATTTCCCACACCATTCCGGTGCCAGCTGTGGGTTTTTTCCGTTCAACCTGATTCCTCCTTTGATCCAAACGACGATGGGTCAAGGTTGACAAAGTCCAGCAGTAACGTGGCAAGGTCACAACGACTGAAACTTTGGAAGAAAATCAAGAAGCCTCACCAAGGTGGTCGAAAACGGCTCGGAAGTGTCATCAAACTTACTCCCCACCGAAAAACTAACAGCAATCGAACACCCGGAATTGATTAATGGTGGGACTGAAAAACAAGCCTTTTTGAAATGGTCCGTTTTTTTGGGGCATGTCAATTCTTCCGGGAGTAGGTCGCCTGTTTGAGTGAAACAAAAGATACCTACGTTCATGGGTGTGTGAATGTGTAAACTTTTATGTGTAGCAGCGTGTTTTTTGCAACATACCAGAAAGTTATGTATGTCCATATCAAGCTTGATGACAGAAACAAATCCCCTAATGGAAAGGTCTATAGTAAGTGTTCAACAAAAAAACATCTAGAAAACTCAAACATACATACTTTTTCGAAGACATAGTTAGAAAGCCCTTTCTTTGGATATCATCTTATTCTTCTGCTCTCTTTTTCATGTCCACGTTTTTTTCCGCATGATTTTTTCGATGAAGATTCCACTTACGTGAAACAAGTTGGGTTCCATCTCTTCTTCCAAAGCTTTAGATCAAGCAGCCATGAGACTTGAGGAAACAACTGATGTTCGACCCGAATTGAAATCATCATGGCACCCACCAGAAATTTCAAGATCCCAAGTCATATTTATTTGTTCAAAGTAAATTTCTTTGGCAAAACACTCCTAGCCCTTTTTTTTCCTCCCAAACTTTTTATGCGAAAATCCCCAAGCAACAAAAAAACCCATCCATACAACACCCCGAGTTGACCTGAAGTCGCAGCATCTAGGACCAAGAGCAAGAAAATGAAGTCCACCTGATAAAAAAACCCACAAGCTTTTTTTCTTGGTGATGGTTGAAACAGCCCGAAAAATACCACCCCTGAAGTTTGACATATAAAAAAGGTGGGAAAGGAAGACGATCCTTTCCGAAATTGGGAACTTTTCAGGGGCGTTTCCTGTTAAACTTTGGAGGTAGAAACGTCGAAATGGGAATTTTCCTCAAATAGGGGTGAAAATGTAAGAACTACTTCAAACAAACCCCCAAGTTTTTTGTTGTGAGGGGTGGACGGTCATAATAAACAGGATAATCTGGGCAAAAGTCAATTGATTTGAGAGGTTACACCCGAGAAGTTCAACATGGATACCCAAAATGATGGTTTCTAAAGGGTATCTCCTTTCAAATATGTCCATTTTGGGTATCCATGTTGGTTTTCGGGGGTGTAGAAGTTCTACTGGAACTGTTTTTTACATGTCACATGAAAGTAAGTTTCGATCGGGGATGTCTTCTAAACGAAGACCAACTGGGAAACTTCAATTTCAAATAGATAAATTCCCCCTTGAATAAAAAACATTACAAACATATTTACCCATGGTCATACTTATTTAGCATTAAGGATATACATGTTGGGGTTTAAAAAATCCCCTTTCTCACGTCATCTCCCAAGAACTCCATCAATGCCTACCATTCCAATGCCAATTTTTTCCCCCTAACAATTTGACACCACATTTTTGCCCACATCGGATCTCTCAGTTCATGAGGGAGAAACCGACCCCAAAAAAACACAGTTTTCCAATAGTTTTTTTTCCTCACCAAGAAACCCACACGATGCCACAGGTCAGCATTAAAAACTCCAGATGCGTAAAGGAGCGAAGCAAGGTCAATGGGTCGAAATGTGCCAAATCGAGGGCTGATGATGGCGGGTCAAGGTACCTCACTTCATTGAAAAACAAGGGGGATCAAGGTACCCCCCCTGGAAGTTTAAGTGTTTGCCCCTGAAAATAGGCCGAGGGCCCCAAAAGGAAAGTATCATTTTTCAGGGGAATTTATGGTTGGTTCAAATGCATTTCCTATTGAAATAGTCCATTTTAAAGGGGACATGTACATGACAATAGGAAAATCCCCAGGAAATACATCTTCAAATCCTGGATTTTCCATTGTCATGTTAGTTTTCGTGGGGTACACTCCCTGAAACGAACATTTTGTGCGTTTGAAAGTCATTAGTTGTCAAGATGACAATTTCCTTTTGGGAAGGGCTTATTTCAGGGCCTCTGCGGGCTATGTTAGTTTCAGGGTATACCAAACACACCCAAATTCCACGGAATCGAAACAAGGCGTCATGGAATAGTTCTGTCTAGGGCCCTACGAGGTGGGCCCCATACGTTCGTACGATCGTTATAAATGGTGTCAAATAACTCCGATAAGTAGGGTGAAATAACTCCAGTAAAACCCATTTATTTTCGGCCGTTTAGAAGGGGTTATAACTCACACCATTTATAACGATCGTAGGTCGGTAGGCCCACCTTGTGGAATAGTTCGGTGTTTGGGCTCTAAACAACACCATTTCCAGCACCACAACAAAAAACACTTGGCCAACCAAAAAAATGCACCCGTGATGTGGCTGCTTCTAGTTAAATACAAAAAACTGGACCAATCAAATGAACCTGGGAATCTTCTATTTGGAAGTTCACTTCCTTTCATTTTTTTGGGGGTGAACCCTTCAGGTTGTTTTGAGCTCCACTTCTTTTGTTCCTTTCTGGGTCTTCCAAGATGAAAGTTGATGAAAAATCAATCTCAGAGACTTGCTTGGGAAAAAAAAAATGAACTTTCACTTTTTGAGTTGCACCAAACAACGTTTTTTCCTTTTTTTTTGGCGGGTTTGACGTTAAACGGCTCCCTTTTGCCCCCCTTCTTTCTTTGTATTCATGAGGTGCAAATAGCTCTTTGTTGATAACGAGAAGCCTGGCAAGGGATCCATCGGATGGATGGTTGGGGGTCAATCAGCTCGCAGGCGGTGAAAATCTCTCCCTACTGTTGATGGCAACCAGAAATCCGGTGGGAACGCACCAGTTGAGGTTGGTAGTTTATCTCATTATTTACAAGGTTTTAGCACCATTCCAGGTGGTTGTTAGCCGGATTTCTGAACCATCAACAGTAGGAACACTTTAGGAATCCGGGATTTTTTAGTCAGGAGTGAGATTCCCTCGGTCAGCGCCGGTTGAAAATACGGCCTGTTTCTAGCGAAAAGCAATATCATAGAAAAATGTATGCCTGTAATAATAGGGTGAATTTTTTTGAGGATAGTTCAAAAATTCAACCACCAAGTTGGGAATTTAGGTTGATTCTTTCTTGGGGCTAAACTTTGTTTGCTCCCAAAACCCTTTTAATTTACACCAGTTTTTAGGGTCCAGTGATGTCCCAATCATCCAAGTAGAGTTTACCAACATTTCCTAGACTTTGTTTCAACACACCTAAACACTAAGATAGAAGCTGAATATGGGGGTCACGTTGAAAAAAAGGAGTTTCCTATTGGAAATCAACATTTTTATCATGTTCAAAATTCTATGTGAAAAAAATCTGAGCAAACATCGCAATAATTACCCTCCAGGGAACTAACATATCCCACCTTAAGAAAAGGAAAATCATCTTCAAAGTGTATTCGTAGGAAATATGTTAGCTACCAGGAGTTCCTTCCACCAATGGCTTCTCCAAAAAAACTCGGGGCCTGTGTCACATGCATCCAGCACCAAAGGTGTATCTTCTGATCGAAGCATGCCCAGCACGGAAACAACAAAGTCCACGTACACGAAGCTTCTCGAAAAAATGGAGGAACCTCAATGTGCAATGGTAGTGAGGCCCCTACCAGTTATAAATGGGTGTTTCCAAAAATGGTGGTACCCCCAAACATCCATTTTAAAAGGGTTTTCCATTATAAACCATCTATTTTTGGGTACCCCTATTTTTGGAAACACCCAAATGGACTTATAGCCTTATGAATGGGTAATTGGGTATATCGAGGAACCTCAAGGGGACCCAATTTGCAATATCTTTGGAACCAAGCTCCTGGTTGCCTTTTTTACATTGGGCAGCAATCGACCCTGACTTTGGGAAACCCAGCCGTTCAATTTCTGTGGGTGTAGCGGATGTCCAAGGGTGGTGGAGGCAATTTACTTCTAACCACGGAGTTCAACCCTGCAAACCTGGTGTACGGTACTTGGAGGATCATCCCAGTTAGTAAGTGGTTAGTATCCCCATTTATAAGCCATGGAAAGGCCATTTGGAAGGGGTCCCACAACCCGATGTTTACGGGGACTTACGATCACCAGTGGTTAATAGTACGTCCGTCCTGGGATGATCCTCCAAGTAACCCAGTTTTCAGCTCCCCTCCTGCTATCCTCAATTTCTTGCCATCACCCAAAAAACACTCCCAAAATCGACTTGATGTATTTTGATTTGGATTTTTCCATTTTGGCTTGATCGATGTGAGGGTTTTCCTGGTTGAACGATAATCATGGTTTCAACATCATGACGCGTGAAAGGACTTGAAATCAAGGGGACCAAGGTGATTTTTTGCTAACCAGCCATGAAAACGCTTTGCATTGCAACCTATGTAAGATGATTTGTTTTCTCATTGCACCGTCGTGAAAATGGAGATTCTCAATTTCCAATTGGTGTAGGCTTTCTGAACCAGCAACGGTACTGGTGACTTTTTCGAGCAATTTAGGGTTGCACTGGAAAAAAATATGCACAAAAAAGTAGTTCGTCATGGATGGGGATTATAATGGTGACATGCAAGGAAACTGGGGAAAAAACGAACGAATCAGCGCTAATCGCAGCTTAAAAAGAGAACCCCAAAAATTACTAAACATACGGTTGATGGAAGAGATCCTTCAACACCTGGGATGTATGAAACCTGGTAAATAATAAGGTAAATTACCAACCTCAACTGGTCAGCCGGATTTCTGAACCATCAACAGTATGATCCATTCATCATACAATAAAATTGTCGTAGAATCTTTACAAAAAACATCATATCGCAGGAATCCTCCCATCCTCTTCTCCTCCCCAAACAAACCACCAATAAAATCCAAATCATTTGATATCTCAAAATTAGGAGCTCGAATATCCCAAAATTTGCCTATCAAAAATGGGATAAACATATATTTCCACAGATTTTTGGCCTCGTGGAATCCCTCAAGTTGGTGCACCAAAACATATCCCCAAATCACCCCCCAAAACCAAGGGCCCAAGGCACCCATCTTTGCCAGGTTTGCCATGAACAAGGCCAAATCCAAACGTGCAGAGCTCTGTGAAAACAGGAAGGGCTCTAAGGAAGCCGTGTAAGCCACACTGAAGGCGGCGAAACCTGTGGCTTTTTTCTTTGCGGCGGCTTCTCGCCGGAAATATTGGCATTGAGGCGACTCAGTTCCACAAATGCACTGAAGATTGATGTTTTTGTGGAAGAGGAAATGCGGAACCAGAACCAAAAAGAAGATAGTGTATGGTTTCACAATTAATACGTACACCTAAATGTATATATGTATATATGTATGTATGTATCACAACTCTTGGCGAGGGTGAAATTTTCTGGATTGCTAAGCATGGGACATCACCAAGCCCATTGGGCCGACTTTCTTAATTGGCTTCTGGGGCTTCTGAAGAGCTTAAACCCCCTTTGAGAGAAACTTTTGAAAAAAAAGCATCAAAGAATCGGCTGACTTTTCGAACACCACAAAATCAAATGCTTCTTTTTTCCTGCTTCCCATCTTTATCAAGATAATTTTCTACATCCTTGTTGAAGTAAGTCGTTTTGGAACACCCAAAAAAACAGCCGCCTGCCATTGGCTTCAACCCCACCGGTAAAACCTGCCTGCTTCGCCCCCCAAGATTCCCGTGATTATTTTCGATCCAAGGGGCTTGCACAAGGATACACTAAAAGCAAGAACTCTGAATGTGCTAAACCTGCCACTTGAAGAAGGAGGACAACAAAAAAAACAACCGGGTTGGGTTGGTTGGGTGGGTTGGGTTGGGTTGGTTGGGTTGGGTTGGGTTGGGTTGGTTGCTTTTTTGCTTAGGAATGATGTGTAAAATTCTGATTTGGAAGCTGTTCGTGGTATGGTGTGCTGGTGAAACTTTGAGAAGGACTTTGATTTTGGTTTTTGATGGGGAAGAAGTTGGTGGTTTTTCACCAACCCAGTTGAAAAATATGCGAAAGTCAAATTGGATCATGAAACCCCAAGCTTCGGGGTGAAAATAAAACAAATATCTAAAACCACCACCTAGTCAATTGGTTGATGTTCCGGGATCCTTATATTGGCTTCTAAAATATTCCTGGAATATAAGGGGCCCTACTGTTGATGGAAGAAATCCTGCACCACCTGGGATGTATGAAGCCCTGCAAATAATGGGATATTTACCATATCAACAGGAGGGAATGATTTTAAAATTCATATTTTCTTGGAAGTAAAAAAATTCAACTTGTAACTTGACAGGCCTACAAGATCCTACAAGTCTCTTGACGGACCATTTTGAGATCAAACGGTTGATGGTTAGCAAAAATCCGGTGACAAGCAAACCAGTTGAGGTTGGTAGTTGAAATCCCATTATTTACATGGTTTTAGCACCATCCAAACGGTGGTTGTTAAACGGATCTCTTCCATCAACCGTATGTCAAGGCGCACCTTGCAATGACAAACTGAAGTCCAAGGAAACAGCATCGCATATTACCTCGGTCGGTGCCCATGAAACTCATGGTGTTTGGCAAAGGTAGGACCTAACCACCAAAACATAAAAAAACACATGGGTGTTTCCAAAAATGGGGGGAAACCCCCCAAAATGGATGGTGAAAATCATGGAAAACTCTATTTTTTAATGGATGATTTGGGGGGAAAACCCACCATTTTTGGAAACACCCACATGATTTTTTTCCCTGCTCCTTTGGTCAGGTAAAGTTTGGTTTACCTATCTTTTTTTCGTGTTTTTTTGTGGAGTTGAAAAAATTGGAGATAAAAGACTCCACCTTTTTCAATGGTTTTTCAGTTGTTCCTGGCAGTTTTGCTGTGGAATATCTGTAGCTGAGGCTTGTTTAAGCCTCACCAAAAAAGCCGAAACAGAGAAGTGGAGTTGCAAACCGTTCTTCTTTCGGCAGTCAGTTGGTGGCTTCTTTGGTCGGTGCAACATTTGCCAGGTTCTCGGGAAAACACCCATCTAAACCTGGATGTTTTCATGAAATCCTGTGAAGTAATGATGCAAAACTTCTCCTAGGTGGTGGTTGAACCAACCCAATTGAAAAATAATTATGCTCGTCAAAATGGGAATCTTCCCCAAATTGGGGGTGAACATAAAAAAGTATTTGAAACCACCACCTAGAAAAATTCTCATAACATCCATCTCATTTTCCATCCTCATGCCCTTTACAAAACAAATTGTTCCGAGCAACAAGTGCAAGGCCAATATGCGAAAAGGAATGCAAAGACGCGAAGAAGTCCGTATGAGACAAATCCACCTTGAGACACAATGAGCAAACGAAAAAAACCTGGTTACTTTCCATTGAATCCTGGTTGTTTCATAGGGATCCTTATAATGGTTTATTCTAATCACCGGTGTAGTATTCTAGCCCCTATATACCCTAAACAACCAGGTTTTCTTCACTGCTCATATGGAAACAGGACAATGTTGTCATCTGAAAATTTCCCATTGCAAAATGAAGGATTTTGGAACCCAAAAGTCATGGAGGTTTGGTTTGGTTCGAAGACGATTCCCCGGATTTCACGTTGGGTAATTTTTCCAATGTGAAATCGATTGATTGATTTTCCAATGTGAAATTACCATCGTTCAATTGGGTGATCAATCACCTCCATGTTAATTTTCTGGGGTGTTTTGAAACTGGAGAAGTTCTGCTGCACCCAAATCGGTAAATGATGATCAAAGCAAACGAAACCTGATGGACGAGGGAAAATTTTGCGCTCACTGGTTTCCAATACAAATTACCGTTTCCAGGCATCGATTTTCCGATGCCATGTTAGCGGCCTTGGGGGTGTAATGTTAGGGGAAAAATCATAACCCAAGCATTGTGGATATCCAGCTTTCCTGATCTGTAAATGCTAAAATGACACATCCAGAAGGACTCAGGTATCAAAGGGATGCAAGATAAACCACAAAAAAAAGCAATTGATTGGTCAAAAATACAGGATTTCCATTTTGGAGGCCATTTCATAGTCTTCAGGAAATAAATGGTAGGAAGCCATCCCCTCACTGAATCAACCAACCATTCAGGCTTTTTGGGAGTTTTTTTTTGTTGATGATTATCATCATGGATACTTCGACAGGCAACAAAAACAGGCATGGCTCACCAATCGTCATCCCTCCATCCATCAATTAATGAATCCATCCATCAACCAATCGATCAATCAATCACTCAATGATCATATTTTCCTTGTTGTTCTTTCTTGTTGTTGTTGTTGTTGTTGTTGTTGTTGTTGTTGTTGTTGTTGTTGTTGTTG
>DF242518.1:34344-54960 GCA_000507305.1 Breviolum minutum Mf 1.05b.01
GATGATGATGATGATGATGATGATGATGATGATGATGATGATGATGATGATGATGATGATGATGATGATGATGATGATGATGATGATGATGATGATGATGATGATGATGATGATGATGATGATGATGATGATGATTGGGGAGTTTTATTTTCCGAAAAACATCTGGTCTGTCAACATCCATGACGCGGATGTTGAAGGGTGGACATGGACACTGAGGGTTTAACGGAAACTAATGGAAGTGTACGTATATGATGACTCTGTTGATCTAAAGATCTACATTAACTACTGTTGATGGTTTATCCCACTATTTATCCGACGTTTTTTCAAAATACATCCAAAAGGTGGTTCTTATGTTGGATTTCCGAACCATCGGTCCATGCTCTCACCATGGTCGCTTACTTCTCCCCCGTGAGTCTTGTATCAACGATTTTTGGTTTAAAACCAACATCATGGGACCGGCCATGAGGGATAGTAAGCGTTGTGGCTTTACCTATCCTTCTACTGAATAATATGGGAAAATGAAACCATCAAATGAAATCAAGGGGTTGGATCTTTGGGCGATGTTTTGGGACCGAATCATTTTGCAAACCAAAATCTTCAACAAAGAAAATTGGTCTTTCTATTCACAACTTGTTTGATGCTTGGAAAAAGGACAACATTTCCTTAAATGGTAAATCCAAAAAGAAGTTTCCCACAAACAACATGAAAACTTTTTGAAGACCTTTTGGTTCTTTTAGGGCCTTCAAATTCGATGAGTTGGAAGAAAGAAAAAGGAACACAACCCAATCTCAGCTGCACATAGAAATGGTTATAGGGGCCCACCCAACATATTTCCTATATGATTCGGGTTGGTTCACCCAAAACCCCTGGACCGATGTGCAGGTAAGCAATTGAGTGACATGAAGCGGCTGAAATACTGGTTAGTGAACCATGGGGATCAAGAAAAATGGCTGAAGTAGGATTCAAATAAAACCACCAAGACGATCAGGTTGATATTTTGCTCACTGCTCAACTGATTATCCACATTTCTGCATCATCAAACCCTATGTTTCATTTCAGGGCACTGGGAGTTTTTGCTGGAATTCTTGCTGCTAGATTTGGATTGACACTTTGACTAAATTATGTGTAAAATCACTGAAATCGTTACTTGGAATTCGCTGAATCATCCGCTACTTGATGGCTAGTAACTAGTGAGTTGGATTTTAACCATTTTTAGGGGACTTATAAACCAATTTACAGGGGCTAGCTATAGTTCACAACCCAACTTATAACTAGTTACTAGCTACCATGAGCCACCAAGTAACTTATACAGTTTTGCGGTGAGCCGATATGAAGCACCCACAAAATCAGTTTTACAAGTCTCTTCGGAAATGACACCTGCACAAAATCCACCCTCTGGCATTCCACGAAAATGAAAATGGAACCTGAAAATACAGACCGGTTGGAACAAGGCAACACGACATTTAGAAACCAACCATTTTTGGGGTTCCATATGTTTCTAGTTGGTGGTTGGACCAACCCCTTTGAAAAATATGCTCGTCAATTACAGGATCATTTCCCCAGGGATCGGGGTGAAAAGAAACAACATGTTTGAAACCACCGCCTAGTTTTGTGTTCATGGGTACCACATCCCTCCTCCCCACTTTTTCCATGACTCCTTCAAAAAATCTGACGAAAATGCCAAGGCACTCGGAAGTGACATGAAGACATCCAAATAGCTGGAACTTTGCAAAGATATGGGCACTTCCATTTGTAGATTCGAAAGCATCAACGACAGTAAGTCCAAACGAGCAAGGCTATGAAGCAATAAGAAGGAACCCAGAAGACTAGAGCTCAATACGAATAAAGAACTGCTTAAGTGCAGGGTATGGGCCATACATCCTGCACCTAAAACCAAGAAGCTCAAGTCCAAATAGGCGAAGTTATGTGGTAACAGAAATACTTCCAGATTCACCATGTCAAGGATCAACAGAAGAAATTCCAAGTGACCAAAGCTATGCAACAATATGAAACTGTCAAAGGTGGTTGAATATAACACTGACATGGAGTACACAAAGCCGAAGCTTGCCACACCACAAAGAAATGATGAGAAATCCAGGTGACATAAGGAATGCAACGACAGGCTGACGTCCAGAGTGGTAAAATCCAAGACCACTGTGGATGAACCAAGGCGAGCCGCTACCAAAGAGATGGAGAATTCTGGATATAACACACTTTGTAAGGAAGTAAAGACATCCAAATATCCAGCAGCCAGGATGAAAAGTGGAAACTCTACACGTGAGGTGCCGAAAATTATGATGCTGAAGTCTAGATGTGTCGATTTCCGTGGAAATATCGAAGGATCCAGTGAGGTATGATCCAATACTAACTGATCAAAATCTGAATGAGCAAAGAATTGTGATGGCAAGAAACTTCCCACCATACTTGAGCTGATAATTGAGAGGAAGAAAAGAAAGTCCACACAAATTAGGCCTGAGACGAATAAGAGGACTTCTGAATGAGCAGATCCTCTGATAGATGATGACAAGTCTGAAGCTACACAATCTATAAGCAACATGGATAGCTCCGAACGTGTAAAGCTGTGAATTGACATGGAGATATCCACTTGAGTGGTATCAAGGATAAATAAGATGAACTCCACATGAGTGAAACTGTGAGCTAAAAGGGAGAAGTCCACATTCAGATAATCTGAGATTAGAACTGAAAAGTCAAAGTTCATATGACCACAAAGTGGCAAAAACAAGTTGAGATGAGCAAATTGTTGAAGAACTGTGGAGAAATCCAATTGAGCAAGTCCAGGTGCAAACATTAACAGGCCAATTTGACTGTGACTGCGAGTTGAAATTGATGGATCAACTTGGCATAGATCAAATATGAACATGGCGGAGTTGGAACAAGAGATGCCCACTGCAAATGATGAGCTATCGAGTCATGAAAGACCTTGAAGAAATAACGAGAAATCCAAATCCATGTGACTTGATACAAGAAGTGCACTATCCACATATGCAAAAGATTGCAAGAACGGAACACTACCCAACTTCACAGCACCTAAAACCATCAAGAATACATCAATTCGACAAGCGTTTAGGATTGCTGATGGCACGTCTAAACGAGCGACATTGCGTAGAAGCAGCAACAAGTCCATGTAAGCGACATCATGGACAAACGTCGCGAGATCCGAACGTGCAAAGCTTTGAAGTAACATGGAAAGGTCGAAGTAAACCTCAGATTATGAAATTTTGATGGTCAAAATCCGACCGAAAAAAACATTGGAGTTTTTGGATTGGAAAAAAAAATGGATTTTGGATTTTGGAGGGTTGACTCTTGACAAAACAGTCGATTATTTACTCGGAAGAACAACATGTGTGTTTGAGTTTCCCACTCAATTTTTCAGCATTTGACAAAAAAGGCAGAAACCGATTTTGTAGGATCTTTGTGTCCCAAAAGGCCTTAGCTCTCACATACTTTCCCCAAAAACTAACATGTCCCCTGAAAATCAATGGTTGGTTCAAATGTATTTCCTATTGAAATAGTCCCTTTTTAGGGGGACAAACTCGTTCGTTCGCCGGGGTGCAACTCCTAGGATTCCAGTTTCAAGCTGTAACTGCTTGTTCAAAACTCCGGAAACCACTGAAGTTAATCCTGCACAAGTAAGATTACTGGTTTATCATAGCTTATCCCACAGATTTACAGTCAATTTTTTGTTTTTCTCCCACATTTCTGATTGTGAAATTTTGAATCAACAATACTGAAGGGAAATATGATCCCAACATGTACTCTTCTGAATCAACATGGCCTATTGAAATTAGGAGATTACGTTTTGCATTTATAGTAGATACATTTTCCAGCTATGTTTCTTCACTATTGACTGTAAAGAGAATATTTGTTCACTTGGTCTCCGTATTTGTTGAGCGCAGCACTCACCAAAAAGGGCAAGTTTGCGGAGAAGACGCTTCTTCGTTGACGGGAAGAATCGAAAACAATAACACCTCTGTATGGAAACCCTAGATTTATACACCATCCCCGGTTGTTTCAGTGTTTGGGTGATGGACCGTCGTTTTATTGGATGTGGGGTCCCGCGGGTCCAATAAAAAATTCTCCAACATTTTCTTTGTCATCCAAAAAACCATGAGTTTCCTACCACCAGGTGACACCTATTCGTGACCCTTTTACAACCCCAAACTTACTTGGGAGGCCACCAATTTTTCTCAAAGGAATCACCTGCCACTCCTCCCCTTAAAAAGTCACAAAAAATGCAGGATTTTTTCCGAGGTACAGCGTTGCAGATGGACAGCGTATTCTGGATCCCAGTGTCCTTACCCATACCATCCCATGGGACGAGGAAGTATATAAATCCGACACATTGATCCCACAAAAATCAACCATTTATGTATAGGAAAATAATGGAAAATATACAATCGTCCCATGGATGGTATGGGTTATGTCATTGGGTTTCAAATGGCCATTTTTGATTGTCGATGTTGGATTGTCCCTTTCGGATCAGGAAAAACCTTGGGATTTTTAGGACGTTTTGTTGCCTCCTGATATATGTGAAAAAAGTACATGGTTACCAATCAGCTTTTTTCTTCCCCTTCCCTGGAGGGTACTTCTGCTAGGATATCTTAGGAAATTCGAAAATTCTTTGCCACTGCGTTGTTTCAACCACTTATGAATTGGGGTATTTCCTAGGGTTACTAACAATTGATCCTAAGTTCCCTTGTGGGACATTACAGTAAGCAGTTCTCCTCTGCGGACATGTGAAAGCAGAAACACCAGCCATCAGCTATCTGACTTTTTCTGCTTCTGATGAGTGGGTGAAATTCCCCATTGAACAAAATCATCCCTGCAGGTTTTGTTAAGTAAATCCTTCAACATGACCAACAACATTGTTAGCATCAAACTTAGATCCCTCCTCAATTTTTTGAGGTCCCCCCAAAGCTGACGCCCCTGAAAACTGACATCAAAATGGAAAAAACAACCAATTGAGTCGATGTATCTCCTGTTAAAAATGGTGATTCTCCACTCATCTTACTTTTTCAGGGGTGTAGATCCTTGTTTTAAAACCAAAAACACCAACCTGGGTAGGTGACACAATTTGTGCTTGAACATCTACCAGGCTTATATAATTGCTGTCCCCCCCAAAAAAAACACCTGCCCACCTTGGTGAAAAAATGATCCCAACTTGTCTATCCCCCCAAAAGTTTAAGAGCAAAAGCCCCTGAAAAGTTACCCCCAAGGTTACCACCGGGCACAAGAAAGGAAGCCGGATGGTCTTCCTTTCCCACCATTTTTCAAGGGCTTTTTGCTGTTAAGCTTCGGTGGTGTAATACCCTTAGAACTACCTACTTCCGGGCCCCTCCATAAAATCTATACCTTCCCCTGCAGCGAGTAGAACTTTCTCAACATCAATGGGGCTGGAAGATGATCCATGTCCTTTTATGGGTGCAAACGGCCACCCTATTTTCAGAGGCGAAGCTGTTAGTTTTAGGGAGGGTAACCCCTACATCTGATTTTTTTTTTGGGGGTCCAAATTGGGAAGTTCTCTCATTCGAAAACTCACCACCAATCAATGAAAAAGATTTGCATCCCTATTTGGGAAAGACGAACCCAATTTGACTCATATTTTTCAGAGGGGTTGCTTCAAAACCACCACCTGGGGTAAAATTCATCGCCAAAGCATCCAAGTTCACTGCGCCATAGGACAACACCGAGAACCCGAAGCGCACGAAGGACCGCGCCGATAACGACGAGGCCAACCGCACGGCATCGAAGAAGGATGAGGACAGCTCCGTATGGGCGGAGCTATGTGAAAACACCAGGAGGTCCAGGTGAAGATAGGCCAAAAGGGAAGGGAAGACGTCGAAACGAGAGAAATTACATATTGAAATCAAGAAATCCAAATGAAAAAAACTTTGAAGTGATGAAGTAGATTCAAAATGAGATGTATCAAAAATGAAAGGTGAGGATGCTAGATGTGAAAAACCATGTGGTAACAACAAGAACTCCAAAGTGGCATAGTCCAAGACGAAGATCAAGAAGTCCACTACCTTGGTGCAGTTTGGATCTTTAGAAACCAAAGAGCCAGCCTACTCAACGAAATGGTAAATATCGGTTGGTGGTTTTTCACCACCAACCCATCTGAAACATATATGCGAAGGTCAAAATGGGTGAAAATCCTTTTCCAGGGGTGAAGCCACCACCCAGTAAATGGGTGGTTTTGGGGGTCACCTACACTTTTCTCCCATAATGATGGTAAAAATGGCTGTATTTGAAAGGTAACGATCCTATTGGAGGGAGCCATTTTTCACTGAACCATGGAGCTATGGGAGGCAATGGGGTAATGGTGCTAAGGGTTGGTGGTTTGGGGCACCGGTGGTTTTGAGATTCGAATTGGGTACCACTGAGTGGTACCAATCCCTTTTCATTTTTTCGGGGATCCAATCGGAATCCTCCAAAGCAACCCAAACCTTCAATTAACCATGAGAAAACCAGGTCAAACAAGTTTCGGGTAGGGACATTGAAAAAAATCATTGACAAAGGCCACCATCAACCCACTTGAGCTTGCTTTTTCCTATACCACAGCAAATGTGCCAAAAAAAAACGACCAAAAAATGATAGGATTTTACGAAAAAAAACCAACACCGACCCAACCTCAACCTGAGTTGATGCGATCATCAAACCATCCCAAGTCGCAAAAATTTCCCATGTTAGACAATCTAGTTGGTGGTTTCAACCCATCTGAAAAATATTAGTCAAATTGGAACTTTTCCCCAGGTAGGGTTGAAAAAAAAAGTATTTGAAACCACCACCTAGCAAATACCTAGCAATAGGTTCGCCCCCCAAAATCTTCCCCCCTGTGAGTTTACCACTTCCCACCTCGAAAAGGTCCAAGGTACAGAACTTCCAAAGATCGAGAGGGTTGCTTCCATGTGAGCAAAACGGTGCAATAGTAGGGATGCGTCTGGGGTAGTAAAATCCATCACAAAGGTAGAGAAGTCAAGCCTGGAACAAGCAGAACTTGGAAGGGAAAAGGAAGGGAAGCTGAGTGGAACTGTTTTTTTTTGAAAGTTTGTTGGTCGGTAAGTTTTTTTCGAGGCTTGGTTGGGTCAAGGGACATGGATCGGAAGAAGAACGTCTGTTTTTGTCTCATCTTTTTGAAGTGAGTTTCCAGATGGTGAATCATTCCAATTCAACTCAGCTCTAGACTAGCTTTGTCTTTTGTTTTACATGTTTGTACTTGGGGCTAGCGCAAACCAGAATGCAATGACTCAACAGATTTCTCCAAATTTTGAAAAAGCTTCTGTGGAAACATTACGAGTAAGATGTGCCACAAGAAACCGTTTGGGGGTAGCTCCAAATCGCTCCCTCTTATGGTTCGGGAGATCAACGTCACCACAGCAACCATTCACGGAAATCTAAGGATTTCCACCCCCCTCAATGCCACCCAAGAAATAGCCGACCTTATCAAGGGGTCATTTTTTAACCACCATGCTTCACCAAGATTCCCTTATGAAGGGGTCTTATGGGTTGGCATTGGAGGGGTACCCTGAAGTTTCAACATCATCCGGACCGATTCTCACCTGGCAAAGCTTCGAACAAACATTGAAAGGTCCATGTTGGTCACGCCCACCACGAATAATTGGGCATCAAATCGGGCAAACCTTGGCGTAACAATGCTTTGAAGGATGAAATCCTACCCAGTTATATAAGGATAATCTCAGAAGCCATGAAATAAGGATCCCTATGAACTAACCAGTGTAATGGAATGTCATTTGGAATTTCTCCAACAAAAACCCGATAGTGAGATGCCTTTTCCCATAAGCGGGACCCCATACCATTCCCATACTTCAAGGGATTCTTTATGGGAGTGGTATGGGAGTACGTTGGGAATGGGGGTGATTGGTGGTGATTGGTGGTGCAAACCCAGTGAATATGATCAGCCTTTTAGCCTGCAAAGAATGTCATGAACAATCTGAATACCCTTTAGGGAATTAACATATCCCACCTGGGGAAAAGGAAAATCATCTTCAAAATGCCATTTTGGGGGGATATGTTAGTTCCCTGGAGGGTAATCAACCTAGTTCTTTGATGGATGTCCCCTGATTCTCGGTGAAAAGAAATTCGAAGGACTTTTTCTTTTAAGACTTGATCTTTCAAACCATCATTGGAATCATTTTCCACAAGACGTAACTGGTCACGTGTTGGTTGAAAACCCTGGTTGTTGTTGAACCACTAGGTGGGAAAAAACAAATGACTCCAACCAAATGGGTTGTGTGTCAGGTTCATGTTGAGCGCTTTTTTTTTGTGGCAATTCAACCCCCTTGTTTCTGAATTCCAAGTTCCTTATGAAAACCCACCAAAATTGCTAGTTAAAGTTAAGTTGTTTGAAGATACATCCCAAATTCACCCAGAGTATCCCCTGTTGTTGTTTCAGAACTCCGGCGATCCACCATCTTGTGGTGGATAGAACATCTTCGAATCCAATAGATACTGCTGATGCTTCAGAAATCCGGCGTTCACCACCTGCGATATTAATGAAACCCTATAAAAAACAGGTAAAATTCTCCATCTCAACCGGTGCAATGGCCGGATTTCTAAACCAGTCAACATATCAACCATCTTCTCCAAGGCACCCAAAGACCATCGAGGAAAATTCCAAACGACCAAACGCACGAAGGGAAGAGAACACGCCTCAAACAACCACCATAGAAATTTTACAAGGAAAAAGAATGGCACCCAACAAAAATCAGTAGTTTTGGGGAATTTGCTATTGGTTGGCGTTGAATAAATTTATGCAAAATCAATGAGAGGTTGGAGAGTATATCCCCTGTATTTCATGAGCTTTTCTTGAAACTCGTATTGGCCCAACAAAAGGACTCAGTAGGACGGCTTGGCCAGAGTTCAATCTCCAAGCAGTACATTCTTTCTCTAGCTGGTGGGCTTTTTTTCACCAGATTTTATGGGGTAAAAATGCAAGAACCGCCAAGAAACCACATGGTTTTAGGTTGGTCTCATCGAAAATTCCCACTAAACCCAAAGTCCCTGAAGGGATAGTTAGGGAAATGTGTCAGGTTTGCCAAATGCATGACAAACATCGATCAGGGTGGTTCTCTGTACCAATCCGTTGGGTGATTAGAACTTTTGGATGTTTGGAGTCGCTGATGAGTTCCACTTTTCTTTGGTGGAAAACTGGGGAAGTTTTGCCAAGCCATTTTGCCAAGCCCTTTTGTTGCTTTGGAGGGGTTGTTGCTTTAGGTCGCCCGTGACGTGAACAATCAAAGGTGGTGCATTTTCATAGAATTTTCCCGATGTTTTTTTTTCAACTTGAAATAAGTACCGTATCCAACATCCGATTGATGAGGTTTCGGAGTTCATTTACTAATACATGGGGAGTGTGAAAAATGTGGCCAACACCAGGAGTGGGAGCATCCCAACTATAAAATCATTCATCATCATCATCATCATCATCATCATCATCATCATCATCATCATCATCATCATCATCATCATCATCACAAGCCAACAAAATTATCATGTTCCACTGTTATACTCAGAAGGGCAAAAGTGGAAGATCCTACTAGCCATTGTTGGTTGGTTACTAGGTATCCTCTCATGGGTTGGTTGCCCAATCCATTTCTTCACAGGAAATAACCCTCAACGCCTGCGTGTGCAGTGTCCAAGGTCAACGCGACGGTGTCCAAATATGCAGGGGAACGGAGAAACATCGAGAAGTCCTTTGGCATGGCAGCATGGAATCTGACAATTACTTGATCCAAAATCATGTACTGTGGCCTTCACAAGATTACCAATCTATTTGTTGTTGCATATGTCAACGGAAATTAACAGGTCTCCAAAGAAAGGACTGTTTCGAAAGGAAGGCAGTCTTCCAAGCAGCATTTTTTGAAGGGATATTCGTGAGTTCTTTTGGAGTACCTTTTATTGAGACAGGTATGGCAAAGCGCCAAAGCATACATCTGAGTGATTTTTCTATTTCACTGACCTGTAATCTCAGTCAAATTTCCCAAAATAAATCCCCATTTACATACCACAGAGTTTGCAACAAATACCCATTGCATCATGCCCTTTACCCAACTTTTTCGACCCAAATCCACATGTCAAACCTTTTCAATTTTTGGGAACTAAATCATCACTAGAAATCCGTCGCAAGTGATGTTTATCATAGACCTCGGCAACCAAACCTCCCTAAGCCGCCCAAAAAACTCACCATCGAAAGGAAGGGAGAAGAATGCTTGGATGTCCCAGGAGGTTAGTAAAAGGTTAGGATCAGTGGGTTAAAACCCCAATATACAAGCCATTTACTAACCATTCACCATCTTTCTGGGACATCCTAGTGAAGGCCTTTTCAAAATAACACGATGAACCTCACCCATCCTTTATCTCCACCCTTTACTTTTTTTGGGGTTGATTTTTTACAATCTTTTTTCATCCTCTATTTTCATGCATTAAAAACACAAACATCCAACTGTTGGGAGGGACATTTTTATGGCAAAAATTGACAGTTAAGTTAAGGATTTGGGTTCCGCCATCACGTTTTGTCCCCCCAAGTTTAACATAGCCCCTGAAAAATGGTGGTTGGAAGACGATCCTTTCCTATTGGGAAGGTAACTTTTCAGGGGCTATGTTGAACTTCAGGGGGGTAGTCGGTGGTGTTGCAATGTTTCAACCCGCAAGATAAGTCAACTATTTACTGGCGAATTTAGGAAATTCTACACATCTTCCGTTTGAAACTGCAAAAAAAAACACGAACTTTCTGGCCAAATGGAAATAATTATTGCACCAACCCAGATTTCCCCTTGAAATAGCTGGGGGATTAAATTTCACCCTTCCAAAAAAGCGACCGAACTTGGGAGGTCGTGTTTTCGGGCCGGAAATCCAACTTTTTCGATACCTCCATCGTTCATGGGTGGATTTTCCCAACAAAAAAAACCCGCGGAAAAAAACATCTGGGAAGAAAAAGAAATGATGCAAAAATCAAATCCTACAATAATACTGTTGATGGAAGAAATCCTGCACCAGCTGGGATGTAAAGAACATGTAAATGATTGGAAAAACTACCTACTAACTAGTGCAGGAGTTCTTTCATCAGCAGTATGTTAAGGCTCAGAACTGTCCTGTTCTAATTCTGGGGTTGGTTGCATCTTGATTCTACTCTCAGATTATCTAAAGAACCCCACCTACCACCGCCCCACCCCTGAAAAGCAAGATTTCGTCCCTGAAGATTGACGACATCCGGAAGACGATCCGCCTTCCGTTTGGGGTCAAATGGCTTAGTCTCAGGCGTAAAATCGCTGTTAGTTTTAGGGAAGGTAGTCTAACAACTTCATTCTCAAACTCCAACCATTCCTTCCGTCGCAAGAAATCCACCATTTGGGACATGGTAAAAAGCCTTACATCAATTGAAAAGTACATGGCACAGTCCGGATGTATTGGTTCATTCATATGGCCCCCCCTAAACTAACCTAACTTTTTGTGTCTGTGCCACGTATTTTGACTATAAGGTGAAAAAGAATCATGGGACATTTACCATATCAACCTGGTAATCGCATGTCCAAAACTCCCAAAAAACACCGTTTCAATTTGCCCAAGGTGCCACAGTTGCCACATCAAAGACTAAGAAGGATGAAATCCACGTCGTGCCAAGAGTTGATATTGATACATCTAAACCTTGTTGATGTTGGAAGATGCTGAAGAACGGCTTCTGAACGACGTAAACTGCTTGGTGTTTTTTCACCAACCCATCTGGAAAAAATAGTCAAAATGAGAATCTTCCCCAATTTTCGGGGTGAAAATAAAACATATTTGAAACCACCACCTAGCTACACCCTGGAAGATTAACGGCTTTTGAACCTACTTAAACCACCCATAAAAAATAAGGGAAATGATCTGAAGCATCCACCTCCATGATTATGTGCAAAAGCTGTTAATCTTCCAGGTGTGATTTTTTGTGAGTTGGAAGATTCTGGGACTCGAAATAGCTCCCAATTAGGAGGAAAATACATCATCCCTGGCGACCCTTATCGCTTCCCCAAAATCCTAGCCGATGGATTGAAAGGGGATTTTTCTTCATCTTTTTCGATGATGCGGAATTTTGGGATGGATTTTTTGGGTGGAGAAATGCTGTTGTTTGTTTCGAGATTTTTTTGAGTTGCCAATCTTGGAACAAAGGGCAGTAATTGTAAATGTCTTGTCATATCCTGTTTGTTTTTCATTTATGTGCTTGATTGGCTATCCAGGATTTGAAGAGAACCATGTTGTGTCTCTGTTCATTCCACAGATCAATTTCTTGTGTCAACAACTTCTCTGGGTCATTTTGTTTAGAAGCAGGAGGCTAGATAGACCTGAATACCACCGGAGTCCTGTTGGGTTTTCAACAAGGGTCATTCTTCGAAACCAACCCAAACAATGCACCATCAATGAGAAATCCCTCAAAATCACCATACGTTCTAAGCATTGCTTGATCCCTCCCCAAAACCTGCTAATTTAATGATCTCTGTTGTAGGTCAGAAATCAGGATTATTACCCTCCAGGGAATTAACATATCCCACCTTGGGAAAAGGAAAATCATCTTCAAAATGCCATTTTTGGGGGATATGTTAATTCCCTGGAGGGTACATTTCTAGTAGGGAATTCCCAACTTCCCAACCAACTCATTTGCCCTCTGGATTTTTTTTCCAGCCAAGATGCAACTTGCAGATTGCAATGGCAAGAAGAATCCAAGACAACCGAGGTCTCGGACTGAGCAAGAAGACTCCAAGTGTGAAAAACCTCGGACCAAACGACAACAGCAATCAATGGATAAGTGGCATTTTTCCTGCCAATTGGGGGATTATATATATCACCGATCCCACCTATTAAGGGAACCAGAAACAGCTATTGAATCAAAAATTGGGCCAAAATCTCAAGGTATATACACTTACCCTCCCTGAAACTAACATAACCACTGAACATAGGCCATCCCAAAATGAAACGATCGTATTCCAACCATCCATTTGTAGGGGCCATGTTAGTTTCAGGGAGGGTAAGAAGGCATCTTTTTTTGGGGCCAACGTATCACCATTCCTGAAGTAATTCTTTGAAGAAACGGAGTCAGAGAAAAAATTCTCGCGTTTTTCCTTTGAACCAAAAACTGCTTCGTGGGGAGGGTAATTTCCTCAAAAAATGGTTCGCATTCTCAATTTCCAAATCAGATCTGCTGGTGTTCGGGGTTTCGTTTTGGAAAAAAAACATTCGAGTTGGTTTCAAATAAAGTATCACTTGAAGCACTTGAAAAAAACACAGTGCCAAAAGCAAAAACTTTCAAAAAGACATCTTTCAAACGGATCCGTTGATTTTTATGAGCCTGGTACTTAAAAAAAAGTAATAAAAATCATGGCTTCAAGATGCAACAAGCCCGTTGAATTTTCTTGGATTTGCTGCTAATGAAGAGTTGTGGTGAGATTTTTGGGGCTCCTCGAAGGTCTTTTTGTTCATTTACTGCTCGGAAGCCGCCAAGTTGATTCATACTGTTGATGGTTCAGAAGTCCCAAACGACCACCGTTTGGACGTATAAGACCCTGTAAACAATGGGATAAACTACCAACCTCAAACTGGTGAACACCGGATTTCTGAATCATCAACAGTACCATCAACTGGTCACCAGTTGATTCACATCGTTTTATTGTTCACCAGTTGGTGCAGGTCGTATCCTTCTTGATTCATGAGGTCATATCCTTCTTGATTCATGACGTTCACTACCCAGTTATATTTCAGGATGATTAAATTGAACTATGTTTGCAATTGAATTCTGAGACATAAACCATTTCTTCCACTGAACTAAACCTATCGTAAATTCTGATAGGTTGACGAACACTGGCATCATCAAACATCATCATTTTTCCAAGAACTTCTTGTTGAACTCCCATTCTTATCACCTTTCAACTAAGGTATCTTCATCAACCCTCAACTCTGCTAAGGGATTAGTGATAAAACTCGTCTCCAAGAAACTTCTCAAAGCTGGTGTACTGTCGAAGGTGGCAGAATCCAACAAAAACACAAATGGCTCCGTGCACCTTTCGGTGGGGCGATGGCGATGGCGTTTGGGATGCAACTGGCTGGCTGCCAAGGATGCAATGGCTGGCGTTTGGGGAAGGTTTAAGGTGTGAGGATGTGCCTGGTTGAGTAAACAAACAAGAAATAATTTTTGGTGGGTAACTGGAATACTGGATGAAGAAAACATCCAGTATAGTACCACCCTCTTCTCAGTCTAATCTATCTTAATCTACTAAGATTCCTTGCGACTTTGTCCAACGATTGGGATTTGTATCCACTTACAATCATCAATTCCCCATCTTCAAGGGAACAAAGCCTAGTCCTTCATTGCCATGCAAATTCTTCCAACAAAAATGGTGATCTTTACCACTTCAGTAGCAAATATACACCATGGAAATCATGTACAATCTCACCAAAAAAACCCAGAATATCAAGAAACATTTCTGGGGGAAAAGATCCCATCTGAGCCACGAAAAAATCCCTTTCACTTTCCGTTGGATCCTGGTTGCCTAATTCTGGGATCTGTATTTCATGGTTTATGAAATAATCCCCATATAACTGGGTAGTATGTCACCCCTGAAAAATACCCTAAACAATCAGGGTTTTTCACCCAACTGGTTACTATCATCCCCTTTTCCCCTCAACAACCAGAGACCTTTATTTCAATGCTCTTCATCTGAAGAACTCATGGAGTTAAACCCAATGATGAATCTTGAACGACAAAGGCGTCACCAATGGCCGGAAACAAGTGACAACGACCCTGCTGTCGTTTTTTTCGTTTTGGTGAGAACCATCCATCTGGCCAAATTATAATAATATTTCACCAACCTGAATTTCCCTGAAATGATGAAACCCCTCCAAAAAGCTACCAGTTGGGGGAAAATTGGTCGTGTGAGGTTGCGATGAAATCTGACCAGATTTAAATCATTTCCAACTAGAAATGATGCCACATTAAAACACAGAACTGTAATGATACAGTTGATGGAAGAAATCCGTAACAACCACTGTGGATGTATAAAACCCTGCAAATGATGGGGTAAACTACTGGTGAACGCCGGGTTTCTGAACCATCAATCGTATTGTTGCAAACCACCAAAACTCCTTGCATCTCCAAGTTACACTGTTCCCAGCAACAAGACTGCGAGGCCAGTGTAAGCGATGTCTCGCAGGAACATCAAAAAATCTGAGAGAGTAAGATCCAGGACCAACGATGCAATATCGAGATGCATGACACTTCGGCACGACCTCGGGGGGGAAGTTTGATGGTGAGGTGGCGGGTACAAGCTTTGGGGGACTTGGGTAGGTCCATGGCCTGGGCTGTCCAAGAATTTTGAGTCAGATCTGAACCAAAACCATCTGGCTGCAAGTTATCGTTTCAAATTCTATAATCTGAAAATTCATTTGGAACCATTCAACACTCAGATCTTGTGGCTAACAAACAAACATGGTTGTTGATGTTTGCTTATCATCTTGTCTACCCCTCGTTTCCCAGGTCAGTCTTTGCGATGCCAGGTGACAACGAAGGCCCAAACGAGGCCACATCAAAGACTAACGGCAAGAGACCAACACGTAGAGCACCCACAGGCAACGAGAAAAGGTCCTTGGTGGATCGGGTATTTGCACCATGTGTTTTTCGGTGCCAACAGAAACATCTCCGTGAATTTTTGATTAAAACCAAAATTTCCAAATCCTTCAACAAATTGTTATACAAAACCTTCAGTTTCTTGTTTGAAATTTCCAAGTTTCCACCATCTCAAAACATACCCTTCCTCCCATAAGCATGGTTCAGTGTATAGTGGGCCCCTCCAATATTAATTTCCTTTCATGTAGGGTAGTTTTTCACTTCCATGATTTATGGGAAAATATGTTTTCTTCCCGTGGAGAAAACAAGGCCCTGGAAAAAGACACCCTTTGCAAAGCAGGTTTCGACCGAGTTGAGGATGATGAAATCATCCAGGGTTTACCAGGGTGGGCTCCGAGCCGCTGGTTATAAATGGGATGAAACGGAACCCCCCCTGAAATTTCTTCCCTTTCATTTCACGGGATCCTCGCGGCCACCTTGCCAAAAGTGCCAAATGCATTAAATCATACCACTTGTAGGCGGCGCCATGGGCGTAAGGGATGGCAATCCACCAAGCCCCCGCTTTGCAGCTCTCATTCAGCAAAGCTTTACGCAAGTTGTGAGTCTTCCTGCTGCCGGGGTCACAGTCTAGCACGAGGTGCTGAACGAAGTACCAAGTCCACTGGGAAAGTATAATCAGCACTTTCCACCAAGTCTTCCACCTGTGTCTGCAAGAAGGCAGCGTGAAGCTTCAGGGACGGGAATTGGGCAACCTTCCACTCTTGTCCATCCACAATTCTGGTACCAGTGGCATAGATGTTGGTATATTGCCAACTTCGAGGGATCCTCAGAGGACATACTGTTGTTGTGGGATCCAGCGAGATAACGTGGAGCCGGCGCTCTGCTCACATTCGACGTTGTTGTCGGAACCGCGGAAAACATCGGCGTGACCATCACGGACGATGAAGCTGTAAGATACTGGCGCCGAACCCCCTTGTAACTGGCCAAAAAAAAAGGGTTTCACTGGGGGTTATAACCCTAGAGGGGCTATTTCACTCCATTTATAACTGGCTTTTTTGGACCCACCTTGTAAATTAGTCTAATAGCAAGTAGAAACCCCTGTAAGGCGATCTGAAAAGAAGATCGGGCTTTCTTTGGGGTTTTGACCAACTGTTGATGGAAGAAATCCTGCACCAGAGATCGTTTACCCTATTATCAATATGGGTTTATACATCCCAGGTGGTGCAGGATTTCTTCCACCAACAGTATTTTCAAAGGTTTGTACTTGCTGTTGGTTTCAGGGAGGGTAGCTCATACCCACACTAAACAACAGCTAGTTTGAATAGATGGCTGTAAGTTTTTTGAAATGGCAAGCAGTTAAACTTTGGGGGAGTGTTTTTTGTGTCGATGAAAAAACCATCCTAAACAAACATGGTGGATCATTTGAGTGGGTGGTATGCTTGTGTTTTTAAATGAGCAACGTTCAAAACCCTTATGATATACAATCCCCATATAAGTCAATAGTATAAGCCTCTATATACAACCACCAACCAGGGTCCCTGGAACACTGCTCAAATGTCAAGAGACATAAAATCTGGCCAAATTAAAATATTTCACGCACCTAGATTTCCCAGAAATAAAGGAAATTTCCCTTCCAAAAGCTACCTTTTGGGATTTTTGGTCGTGTGAGGTCGCGATGAAATTTGACCAGATTGCACAATGCAGTTGGAGATCCCGAAAGAAAAATCAACAAATCTGACTCCACTTGGATCTGCTTTTGATGGTTGGATTCTTCAAGCACCGGAAGGGCCCAAATGCAATGGCTTTGGAAATCCCCGAAGATCATTCTCCAAAGATTCTTTTCATCTTCAAGATATGAATATTTTGCTATCAACAAGTAAGAACAATGAATCTTTTGAAGCATCTGAACAAATATAATGATCATTTCAAAGTTACCCTCCAGAGAAGTATGACATATCCCACCAAACAGTAAAGGGAAAATCATCGACTCAAAAACGGTGGCTGGGAAAAGGATATGGGACAGTTCCCAGGAGGGTATATATTGTATATATTGAGATGGTGAAAACCAACAATAATCCAATATTCAACAAAAAACTGAAGGGTTTGTCATAATGTTTTGAAGGATTTTCACATTTTGGTTTTAATGAAATTCACGGCGGGTATGCATAATTCAGAAAGACCAAAACAAAAAACAACGCCAAAGTCCCCACCTTTCAACTTCAAAAGTACCTAGTTGGTGGTTTTCACCAACCGATTTGAAAAACATGCTCGTCAAAATGGATCATTTCCCCCAATTTTCGGGTTGAAAATGAAACAAATATTCGAAACCACCATCCAGATCATCAAAAAAACAGGTCTTGTGGTGGTTTTTCACCGACCCATTTGAAAAAATATGTAGGGTTGGGTTGAGAATTAAACAAATCTTCGAAACCACCCATCCAGTTTACAAATTATATAGATCTCAGATTCTGATCACATCCAACTCCTCAACAGCATCGATGGTCCCATCTGTGTCATTTCCACCACTGGCAACAACGAGGCCAGTTGTGTAAAGCCATGTGATGACAGCAACGCACCAAGTGCCACCGGACCCACCACGGACATGGAGACGTTGAGATACACGACACCTGGAGGTTGCGGGGGAGGTGTTGAAGGTTTGTGATTTTGAGGGGTCAATGACGGGAAGTGTCTTGAAGGGGGATGGGTTTCAACCTGGTTGCTTTATGATTTGTGTGTAATGCCACATGGAATTTTGCTAAGTGTAGACTTTGAAGTACAATGAAACATGAAAATGATATCTGGATACTTTTCACTTCAAAAATCAGGCCCTTTTTGGGGCGCTATGAAGGGACAATGGTGGTCAACTATCCCTTAATAAGGCGTTATTTCCTGGGGGGAGCGTGTCATTGGGGGAGGCACACTTAGATTCCCATGAACCTATGATTTGCAGGTGCGAATGAAAAAATCTATGTGAGAAATGGTTCACTATCAACAAAACGCTCCCCAAAAATTTATCTGAAAAACCATGGGGCTTCTTTTAGTCACTGCAGTGGTGCAGGATCTTTTTTTTTTTATGAGATTCAACGCAAAAACTGCCCAAGTACCATGTGCTAAGAAACCTGGCAGGTAGCTCCTTGAATGGCTCCCCCATCTTATGGAATTTTTTGGTAGCCCCCAAGCTCCTTAACTCGCCCCCTTCTGTTGGCACCACAAAAACACCTAGCAGCTCTGTTGGGTGAAATTATTGCTCCCCAGCTTTGAAACTGAAGTGTGGGAACAGACCCTCAACCAAAAAAAACAAAACACCCCACAAAAAAACTCCAAGAAACATCCATCCCCCAGATGTAGCTGGGCTACATTGAGTCAGTGTTCCCGGTGAGCAGTCTCCCTATACCCGCAAAAAAACAACAAAACAAAGGAGCTCTCAACTTTCCCTTTTTTTTGGGAGGGCTCACTTTTGATCAGTTTTTACCTTTTTTGTTTAAAATTTTTGCTTCCCTTTCCGAAGCTTTTTTGGTGGCGTTTCGGGTTTAATCATGCCACGAAACCGAGGAAACCCACCAGTTTTAAAGTGGATGGAAATTGGTGACTTTTGACCAGTTACCAAATTAAACTGCTTGGTGGTTTCAACCGATCTGAAAAAAAATAGTTAAAAATGGGAATCTTCCCCAACGATCGGGGTGAAAATAAGAATATTTGAAATCACTACCTAGTGCGGTTTGGTTCATCATCCAAATGAAACACTCATATACAATGGGTATTTGAGGCACCCCCCAATGCCACCCCAGCAAATAAGGCTTTAAGGTCATAAGGGATCGGATCCTTTAAGGCCTTTTTTTTCCTGCCATCCCAGGACTTGTATATAAGTGGTGAATGAACATGCTTAATAAGTCCCCGGGAAAAAACATCGGGTGGGTTGTTCTGATTCTAAATCGGGGGGTTGATCCGAGTCCTGGCATCCCATTCTCCAAGTACAAGGTGGGCCCCGAGCCGATCGTTACAAATTGGTGTATATACATAACCCCCCTGTAACTGGAGTTATTTTCATGGCTTTTCACAAGGGGGTCAAAAATTGCACCCTACTTATAAGGGGGCCCGATTTTTCACTCCATTTTCCAGGGAATTTGTTTTTTCACCCACCTGAGAGAAGTAGAAAGAACTCCAGATGGGCAATATGCCTCGGTCCGGTATAGTGAAAAACGAATTTCCCATGAGGCGAAACGTGGCTTTTGAGGATGAGTTTTGTTTTTTTTTCATCAAAAATGAGATGCTAAGCTTCTGCGGATTTTTTTTCCAGATGATTTTGATCCTACTTCTTTTTTGGTCCCAATTTGTTCTTTGTTTTGTGGTTGGCCAATATCTTTTCCAAAGAGTTCGATGACAAAACACATTTTGAACAACAACAATCTGGAAAAATCACAGAAAATCAGCCAAATTGGGATCAACTTGGGAGCAAAAAACTCCCCGCAAAAAAACTTGGGGGGTGCACATGTCTCCTCAGAAAACAACAAGACTGCACGTTTTTACATCATGACTCGGTGATTTTGTCCGAACACAGCGCCAGGCATGTTGTATTTAAGAACTATGTTTTTTTTGTTCGTTTCAAGTTTTCAGTGATTTTGGTTCATGTTCACCCCAAACACTTTTCTTTTGAGGGGGGGAGGAAAGATGGTTTTTCTTCCAAACTTGTGCCGATGAAAAACCTTTTTTTTCTGGATGTAGGTTGAACTTTCAAAAGTCAAGATCATCTAGTTGGTGGGTTCTCACCAACCCATCTGAAAGATATGCTCGTCAAAATGAATCATTTCCCCAGGGTTGAACATAAACAATTATTTGAAACCACCATCCAGATCATTAAAAAACAAGTCGTTTTTCAGGATCTTACCCTTCTCCGATCCGCAACAAAATCAACTCTTCAGCCCCTATTTCTTTCCATTGAATCCTGGCTGTTGAAATGGGGGATTCCTACAATGGATATCCGCCGA